>CABHPH010138026.1:5057-50401 GCA_902168325.1 Peromyscus nudipes | reverse complement strand
GTCAGTGGAGTTTGGTTTCTGGAACAATACCAAGAGGAAAGTCAGTTATATTTACAGCACATCCCCCCACCCCACCCCCGGCCAACAAGTGGTAAGGAAAGCAGATGAAGATAAATGATTTTATTTCAATGCATCTGATAATAAATTTGCATAATTTGAGCAAAACAATGGCTAGTAACAAAGTCATTCAGGCCTTAACTTCTTCAGTAATCTTTTTTAAGTGAATGAACTTAAAATGGGTTTAAATGACTTTGACTAAAACGTTTGTGTTAATAGAGCTGAAATATTGTGACAGTAAGCCAATACAAAAGAAGCATTTAAAAGACTTTCTGAAGGAAATGAAAGACCAAGTGTCATATGCTTAACTCACACATAGAGCCACCCCTGTCCACATGTCTGTCTGTCTGTCTCTCAGTGTCTCTGTATCTGACTCTCTCCCACTCCAAATATATATGGCCATCTGTGCCCCTTTCCCTTTTGTCTGTCAATATCTGTGATTTCCAGAAGGAAATATTCACAAGATTGGACCTATTAACTTTCTGTCATGGCTGGGGTATGTGTGCTCACAAAGCTGTGTACCTCCCTAAGGATTTATGCAGCCAATGGTTGCTTGAGGATGAGAGACATTTTCTTAAGTAGGGCAGCTAACTATGAGTTGTCCATGTTCCTGTACGAGTAACCTCAATTAAACTCATTGATTCATTAAGCTAGATTTTCATGGAATCACCTCTTTACTTCTGTTGTTGGTGTCCTATCTATGGTAGGTAGCTGTTTATTCACATCTCCTCAGAAAAATGTCACACAATGATATGAAATGACCTGAGGACTAAGTAGACAGGGGCAGAGAAAAAGTGTGGGGAGGACATTGGGAACAATGACTCTTAATGAGGCACAAAGATAATGTATGAACTGAGACATCATAACGAAATGTATTGTTTTACATTCTAACTAAAATGAAATAAAAAGAGTTTCTCATAGGTTTAATTGTGGACATAGATAAACTTAATCTAGACAATGTAAAGGTAGCATCCTGTAGCCCCTTCCTAAAAAAAAAAACCCTAAAAAAACCAAAAAAAATGAACAAAGAAACAAAAACATTCATTTGCTAGCAATGCTTCATCCTTTTTGTAATTAACATACTGGAAATTTCAAATCTGCTCCCCTTTCCTTCTTTCACTGTTCTGACATTGTTTGTCTTAACCTGCTCCACAATAAAAGCCCTTTGTTGCTAGGCTGGGCATCTAGCATGTCCTCATAATGAGGAGGGAATTCAGGGGAACAGGATTCCTTATCAGCGCATGGTGAAGAGGAAGAGGCCAAGAATGATTTTTGTTTTAAACTACAGAACAGATATTAGAAGGAAGTCAGGATTTTTCTCTCATTATATTTTGTAAAAATTTATATAGCCTTGTTAAAGCTTGAATGAAAATTTTTGTCCAACTTAAGAAATTGTATTGTGGTTTTGATTTGACTTGAGAAATTTCTTAGTGAAACTTCATGGGAGAGAAAAGAAGTTGAAAAATGAAGGGTTTAGATGTAGTGAGAATCTTGACAATAAGAAGTTGAGGAATAAGTGAAAGGTGGCTAGACTTCGATGTTATCTGAGTTAACAATAAGAACAAGACAAAAATACTGCTGGATACTGTTGAAATGGTTCACAGAGAACTTTCATAAACAGTAGGGAGAATAATAACTTCAAAAAACAAAAAATGTATTTTATGTGAAAAAATTTTAAGTTCTGTGAAAGGCATAGATGTTAAAAATACAAATACTTCTGAGAGGTCACATTGGAATGATAAAAACTCTAATGTATTAGTAAATTAAAAATATCATTTGGCTTTAATTCTTCTCATGTAAGTCTATTATTGCTAGGGAAAGCATTTATATGGGGGAAATGAAGTTCATAACCAAAGATTTGGTATGTATTGAGGAATTGAGTGGAATCAAGGATAAAGAAATACAAAAGACTTCAATCACATCAAAAGTGAAACTCCACCTTTGAAATATCAACAGACGTATGTCTGATTCTGTAGACTGGGCAGGTGATAGGTATGATGTGATCAAAGGTCAAGAGCCTAGAGGAGTCCAGTAGATATTGTCTGTCTGGATCCCAAATCTGATACTGACATTCACCAACTTGATGACTTTGGCAAAGGTTATAAACCTTAATTTTTCTCATCTGTCAATGCAGAAGACCCTAGGATTCTTTGGAGAGTTAAAATACACCCATGATCTTTAAGAATTTAGCCTTATATTTGGTACCTCAAAGCATCTAATAAATACTAGCTAGTAAAATAAAAAACAATATTTCATGGAAGCAACAAAGTTTGCTTACTGTGAGTGAGGCTGAAAGAAAGAGTCAAATGGGATTGGATTGGTTCTCCCACAGGTTCTTCCACAGAGAAGAGACGAGTGTACATGTGTTTGAAAGAGGAGGCACTGCTTTGACCAGCCAGAGGGTCATGAATCTTGAAAATATCAATGAGTTTGCATACATGCATGTATATGGGTGCTCACAAAGGCCAAAGGAGACCATCCTATCCCCTGGAGTTGGAGTTACAGTTTTAATCCACCTGATAGGGTTTCTGGGAGTGAAACTTAGGTCATCCGCAAGAGCAGCCTTAAGTACTCTTAGCCCCTCAGACATCTCTCCAACCCCTAATGTCATCTTGCATTGTAGCATGACCACCTCTTTATGACAGAGATCAATTATAGAACACATTATTTTTCACTGTGATAGAACTTTGGTAATGTCTTCTGTACTATCCTACTGAAATAATTTGTTCTCAGCATAAGGGATGTAAGGGTATTGATATGGTACCACATACTACTGATCTTAGGTTCAGCAATAACGTATGATATTATGTTCAGGTACAGGTTGTACTGTTACAAGGCTGTATTGTTTAAAACTTAAAAATATCAAGAAGCCATTTGGTGTATGTCAAATCCTAAGGGTCACTCCCCACAGTCTGGTTCTTATGAGTTCCTGGAAATCTCACTCAGTGTGTGTGTGTGCAGGTCAATGGATTAGAAGCCCCAAAAGTCCTGATTACTATATTGTGGTTCACAGATTAACTAAATGCCAATAACACTTATCATCTGTGTTATTTCACAGGGCTTTTCTTTAAGGAAACTAACATCTGTTGCTAGGCAGCAATCCTATGTCCCTATGCAAAAATGAGTAATGCATATTCTTTGTTTCCTAAGGCACCAGGAAAATAGCACCAATTGGAAGTTGATGGTTAGTTCCCTGCTGCTCACCAGGCACCCAGGGACTGACAGAGCTGATGGCAGGTTGTCCAGTGTTTAATAAGCACATGGTTTTTGAACAGCTCAATGCTTAGCTGAAATGCATGTCTTCCACAGGAGATGAGGAAAGTGACACTTAACTATCTGACTTTCAGAATTAAAAACTTCTGCTTTAGTCCCATTAATGCTGCTTCTTCCTCTCTCCCACCCAGTGCTAGTTCAAACTGGCACAAATCGGATTTGACAAATATTATAGTTAGATTACTCTGTTGAAAAACAGAGAAATTATTTTCTCTTTATTTTATGGAGAAATAAGGATAATTAAAAAATACTGCTGGAGAATTTTTTCCTTTTAGTGTCAGCAGAGATAAAGTGAATTTATGAATTCTTCATTAGATTTTAGCCAAGAGGTATTATGTCTAAAGAATAGGCAGTTTGGTGGAGGTGATGTCAACCACAGAGTTTGAGCTTGTATTTGCACTCAGACCTCTTTGCTATCAAAAAGAAAGTTCATCCTTATTCCATTCCAACAAGACTTTCTCAGTTACAGTTGTGGAATGGAAAGGATTATTTAATTAAAAAAAAACAACTTTGAGTCTATTCCCTGAGATAATACAGCTTCTTGTTAACTGAGTTAGAATTCAAAGTGCAAGCATAATAATTCAGACTAAGAAAGACAGTTATCAAGGTTTCCTCTCAGATGCACATCTAGATTTAAATTTATATATTTACACTTAGTCATATACACACAGGACATGGTAAAGAGGAAACTATCAGGGAAGAGCAGGAAGTTGAAAGCAAGAAAAGAACAGAGAAGGTAATGGGATGTGTGTGACAGGAAATCAGGCCAGGAGTGGTCCAGCAGGAGGGAGAGAGGGACTGGGATGGCAATGAGGGATGATTAAGAACAAAGCATAATGATATATGTGTATACAAATATCACACAGAAACATACTACTTTGCATGCTAACTGAAACTATTAAGGATACAAAATTAAAATCTAAATTACTGTTTTGTTTCAGGATGATAGCTATAAAAATTCATAGGCACAAAAGGAAAGTCCCCGATTCTAACAGTGTAGCAGCTGTCCCAGAAGATGCACGTACTCTTCCCATTTAACTACCTAGTCAGATGTCTAGTCAGTGCAGCTGGTTAAAAGGACATTGAAAATTATAAAGTTTTCCAAGCGTCACCCCAGCATACTGCAGTAGTTGCAGATGCCTCCATCTTACCTGAGGTCCATGTCGCCATCTACCCAATAGGCCAGGATATTGGAAGCAGTTCCTCCAGGACAGCAGCCCATAATTAGCACCACCACAGCTTGTATAGGGAGGATGCCAAAGGCTACAGACAGGATGAAGCCTGTGAGAGGCATGATTCCAAACTGACAGAGGAAGCCCACGAAGATGCCCCATGGCCGTTTTATGTGTCCCAGGAACTTGTGAATTTCCACATTGCACCCCATAGAAAACATTACCAGGGCCAGCAGGATAGTAAGCACAGTGCTCATCACCAGACTGAGAATAGCATTGAAGTTGCTCTCAGGTGCTAGGCAGGAATCACCTTCGCAGACAGTTGCATTGGGGGGACAGACGGAGGTATTATCCATCATGGCTGTGCTGTTCAAATGGCCAAGTCCACAAAATCACCTGTCTCCTGGTTCTGTATCTTCTGCCAGCTGAGTATCACTTACTAAACACGTCAAACTTTTAAACCCTTTCTAAATATGTGGTACTTAGTGTCTCTTTCAATAGCCACGTTAGAGAAGCAATAAAAAACAATAAATGCTAGTATGTCAGTTTCGAGAGGCCTCATTACAACACAGCACAAATAATGAATCATAAAAGTCCAGAAAAACTACTGGCCAAGACAGAAAGTTATAATTAATCATTTATTGGCAGGATAATGAACTGTGCCACATAAAAATAGCTATGTTAATGTTTAATGCCAGGAAGGTTTGCTGAATAATTTTAGTTAAAATTAAAGTAAACTCCGAATTGCAGAGCATTCTAAGGGTTGAGGTATAAGAAAGCATATTATTCCCTCCTCTCACTTTAGGGAGGATTGGGGCTTAGAAAATCACATTATAAACAAAAATCAATAACCCTGTGCCAAGCTACATTACAAATTAACAACAGACTGAAGGAGATTTCCAGCTTTCCGACAATAGCTCTCACCTGGTCACTCTTCCTTGTATGTACTATAGTGTCCATAAAATATATGTATGTTCCAGAGACTTCAAGGGGTTGGAAGAAAACTTAGGGAGGGTGGTTAACACTTGAGGGTACAGATATTTTCTGCTGGAGAGAGTCTGTCATATACAGCAGCCCTCAATTACTTACACATGCAATTATGTATGTATTGCCATGGCAACAAAGTGCCTTATAGATAGAGACAATACAGTTATTTAGAAAGATGAACTCCAGATTAGGTTAAAGTAACAATATATTTATTTGTGCTTAGAGTCAGGAATTAAAATTTGTGTGTGTGTGTGTGTGTGTGTGTGTGTGTGTGTGTGTGTGTGTAAAAGGGGAAGGACTCTAAGAGGTGATTGGAAATATTAAGTGGTTACCTTTGTGGTGGATGGGCAGAACACTGTAGTTAGTTATATAGGGAAGACACAAAAATAGGCAGAGGAGAGAGAGATGGTCCAGTTCTGTGGTGTTTAAAATGCAACATTAGAATAGGGTGGGTCGTGGCACATAGTTGTAGTCTCAGTACTGTGCAGAGAATGAAGTGTGAAGGGTGTTTAATTCAAGGCCACATGGACTGCAGAATGGGACGCTTTTCACCTCTCTCCTCCAGGAAAATGAACACATAAAAAATAAGTAAGTAAATAAACAAGCAAACTTAGAATCGTTTCTTAGAATTCAGTGTGCCCAAGATCATTGGGGGTGGGGGTGGGAGCTGGTGGTTAGAATACAGGTTCCGAGTCTGTAAATCTGGGCTGGACTTTGTTTTCTAGGAGCTCACAGTTGATGGTAACGACGCTGAGAATGGCCAGGGCTTTGTGTCAGCAGTTGTAGCCCGATGGTGAAGTCTGACTACTCACACTCAGAAGCTGCCTGTGAGGAAAACTCTGCACAGGCAGAATGACTTTCTTATCACCATTGGGCTGCCAGGCCGAAGAGCAAATAACCTCAGGCCCTAGCAGCTGGGGTCTGGAGACACCGTCCCTTTAATCTGAGTTTGAGTTACCGACATGATCAGAACTATTTCCCTAACTGGTCACTGATTCCTTCTCCTTGCTGAAATAACTTCTGTCCCAGGGATGTCCTCTTCTCTGTTAGGGTAGGTTGCTCTGTGCTTTCTCCTGTGGGTGGGCTGCAATCGGCTCTGCAAATCCATGCCGGGATTGCCCTACACAGGATTCAGTGGGTTAGAGGTTTGCTTCTGGAAGATCCCTTCTCTCACACTACTGCCTCGCCTGTGGCTAAATGATTAGCTAGGTTTCCCAGGAAGGCCTCTCCTCCCACTCCTGGCTGTACTTCACCAAGATCTCCTGGCCCTTGACCTCAGCCTTATTTCCTCTCTTGGTCCTAGCCATTCCCCAGGTATGTGAGTGGGGTGCGCCCCCTGCTGCTGCCTCGGTGTACCTGCCAGCACCATGTCCCCCACCTCCCTGTTTTGCTTTACCTAATCCTTAAAGTAAAAGTAAAAAAGGTAGCCTCGGACCTTATTCCATATAGCCTATTTATTTCAGCAGGTTTTGTCTGTCAAGGAAAATTTGAGGCGTAGGCTAGAAGGATTTAGATTTGTAAATTTCTCCTAAACTGAAAGGCTTCACCATGAGGCCAAAGCACGTCACTTTCAGACTCAGTCCTTTGAACGCCAGGGTTGGCCAGAGCAGCAAGCTTCATGGTTGTGGCTGAGCTGGTCATCTGCAATCGATTCTTCTCCTCTGCATCTCTCTTCTTCCTCTTTCAAATAAATGTATTTATTTAACTTAATGATGTAAGAATGGCCATATTGTTTCTAATAAAGAAGTTTTCTAATTGTGATTTTTTTATGGCTGTACATTTGTCAAAATATTTTTAATTGGTGTATACTCCATGGTGACAGGTTTCATAAAGACATCTTTTTTAAGTAAATTAAGAACTTTGGCCCTCACCACTTTCCTTCCCTCAATTTCTCCCAATCCTGCTTCTGTTTTTCTGTCATATAAATAAATGATTTTATGTATCTTTATAGACTGTAGGGTCTACAACGAGAGAACATGTGATGTTTGTCTCCAAATCTGGATTATTTTGTTTAATATGATAATCTCTAGTTGTATCAATTTTCCAGGAAATATGTAATTCTATTCCTTTTCTGACTGAATAAAGTTCCAATGTATAACTGTACTACCATTTCTTTATTAATTTCTCTGTTGACAGACACCTAGGCTGATCCCATAACTGGGGTATTGTGGGTGGTACTGTAATAACCATGGATGTGGAAATGTCTCTGTGTTGTATTGACTTGGTGGCCTCTGGATATTCACCCAAGAGTGATCATCTAGGACATAAGGGAGTTCTATTCCTAGCTTTTGGAGGAATCTCCACCCTGATTTCCTTTGCCACAGTGCTGGAATCAGAGAAGAGAAAGTAAAGAGTGCAGAAAGCAGGCTCAGAACAAAGCTGTTACCCAATTTGAGATGACTTGCTGAGGAGACCTTAAGCTTCCAGGGAAAGAATGCTTTGCATGTGGACAACTTGCAAATCAGCAGACTGCTTGACTAGACATAGTGCTACAGTTCTGGCTTTAAAAAAATGTGTCAATTGCATTTCTAATTTTCACATTGTTTTTACATAAATTTTCACATTAGTTTCGGGAGACCTTATATTCAAGTATTGGAATGATTCACAATTAATGAGTATCCTTAACTTTAGATGTAGTCAATTCCAGGGTGTTACAAGTGTTTAAATACACAGAAATAACTGCTTATATACAGAATGGAGGGACAGATGCACACTTGACAGGGGAGGGTGGGATGCTGAAGTTTGGTTTTCCATTGTCATGGTTCTCAATTTCCTCACAGGAAGCTCAGTTCCCAGTGTTCTAAACAAAGAAGTACCTTGCTGCCCTGGCATCCTGGGTGGGGACATGGAGGTTGTGCCTTAACTTGACACTTAAAGCTTCCTGTTGGGTCCCTTCCCATGTGGTGTCAGTTGGCAGGGGCTGGGCTTTAATAGCTTGCCAGCATGTCTACCCTAAAGTTCCCTAAATTAAAGATAAGCTCTCTCTTTTCTGTTGTGATCCACCAGTGATGTCTCTGTTCAGACCCATGACCATTTGGCCTATGAGTGAGGCTGCTGAACACCTTCCTGTCGATGAACTATCTCACCTCAACTTCTGGCCATTGATGCCCCACAGAGCATAAAATTCCCTTAACTGCAATTATTTGACACTTCCATTAACGTTTTTTTTTTTTTTTTTTTTTTAAAGAAAGCATACCTCAGAAATGAGTGGTTAATGAAGATGAGGGAAAAGGTAGCAGGGAATAGAAGAAGCAAGAAGGATGGAGGGATCAGAACTTAGTAAAGGACAAAGTGCCAGGCTTGGAAGCAGGACTTGTTCCTGGCCACTTTCCTTGGAAAGTTCTATGCAAATGTTCAGGTCTTAATAACTGTGAAGGCTTACCAAAAAGGCTTCAGAAAACATAGACAAATCCCATAACCCAGTCATCCTAGACAAATGTATTGATCTGAAGAAATCTTTAAGTGGTGTTTTCTGATGACATGAACTAAATCTCCTCCATAGTAGCCCCACTGAGAATATCTCCCATGCAGAAGAATGTCTTTTGTGTACACAATAGACTTCTTTACAACATTTAGGATGAATGACCTATTATCTATCTGTCTGTCTGCCTATCTGCCTATCATCTATCTATCTATCTATCTATCTATCTATCATCTATATATCTAAAATGTTGAGTTAAAGAAGTCAAACAAAAAAGAGAATCCACAAAAATCAAGGTAACATATGCTGTTAGAAGTTACAAGAGACATTAACAGTGAAATGTGTGTGAGGGACTTCCACCTTGTGAAAGATGTCATAAGAAGTCATACTGTAGACTCCAGTAAATAAAATACTGTTCATATGACCATACTGGGAAAAGATTCCTGGATATGTAGATGGCAAGAGGTAGCAATGGTCCTGGGCAATCTAGAGAGAATGAGACTGAGCTAGAAGTGGGAATAAGGTAGAGATAAGACCTATGGGTGGGGTAGGATATTTCGATTTCATTACATTAAGAAGAATGAGCCTGCTCAAACACCCTGTCTTAGGCACTTTGTTGTCAACAGTTAAGCATCTTGTAAATGTCAAAAGTTTCATTAAACTCTATGAACTTAATCTCCTCAAAGATGGCCATCTTTCTATGCTTTGAAACTTACTAATAATAGCCTTTCACATTTAATGTTTGAAAGAGAGTCCAAGGCTGGTCTTAAAACACTATATAGCTCAGAACAGCCTCAGATTCCTGATCATCTTGCTCAAGTGCTGGGGTTGCAGGTGTGTACTACTCCTGGCAGTAACTTGAAATCTTAAAGGTCAAAATTCAACCATGTATTTTTGCTAATGTCTCCTGTTGTCTGTTACAAACACGATAATATTTTTGTTTCTTATGTCTTTGGTTTTGCATTTAGAACTAGCATGAATGTTACTTTCTAGGAAGTCATGCCATAGCTGATTATAGAGTATTGTTACTCTGTGTTAACCACTTCCTACTGCTATGCCACTGGATTCTACAGTGATACTTGTTGAGATGCAATTATGGCACTTCCCTATTGATGATTCCAGCTAGCTGTTAAATGTGGACATCCACCCAAGGGACCTGCTTTGTAATGTACAATGATGCTGATGAGTTCCCCCCCTCTAAGCAGAAACTACATGACTGCAGTACTACCTTACCACCCAATTCTCCATCTGTCACTGGAATGGAGGTACCAGTGACTTTAGGAACTATGAAGAATATTTATTCTTATTAGTACTGGCAATGCCCTTCTTGGTTTCCTACTTCCTCTGACAAGTTCCTCATAGCCTAACAGCCAAGAAAACTTGGAAATTTAATATTTACATCTCAAAAATCCTTATTCAGATATTATTTAAGGCTGACTATGTGAGTTAGTCCCAAAGTACCACTATTGTTCACTCTACCTTGTTCATCTAACACAGTGGTTCTCAACCTGTGGGTAGCAACTCCTTTCAGGGTTGCATATTATATATTCTGCATATCAGATAGTTACATTATTATTCATAACAGTAGCAAAATTACAGTTATGAAATAGCAATAAAATTATTTTATGGTTTGGGGTCACCACAACATAAGGAACTGTGTTAAAGGGTACATAGCATTAGGAAGGTTGACAAACCCTGATTTAGCAAGAATTTCCTAAGAAGTTGAACTCATCTTTCTTTCATCTTAAATTTGTACCAAGAGCCTGAGTTTCTGCCAGTTGGAGCTCCTCATGCTGCTAACTCTGATTTCGATGCCTTCTCTAAGATACCTTGTTACCTCCTTCACCATGTTGACTGCCATAAGTCTCCAAGGCATTTGTTCGCATTACCCCATCCACTGCCCAACTCAGTCATTTGCTAGCATCTCCATCTGAAATGTAGCCATAGCCTCCTGACTTCAAACTGTCTCCACCATGGCCCTTTCTCCAAGAAGCAATCCTTAGAAACAAAAATAAGGAATGTACAGCAGTTTGTCAGAGTATGGAACATTCCTCCAAAGCCATTGTTAAGGGTGTGGTTCTTGTATTAGCACTATTCGGAGGTGGTGGAACTTTTAAGGGGCAACTTATAATAGGTGTTCTTTGACTCATGGTAGGTGTGCTCTTGAAGTGGATTCTGGGACCTCAGTCTCTTTCTCTTCATTATTTGAGTCCTAGTAATGAGGTGAGTGGCTTCTGTTTACCCAGAAAACTTGGGGAATCCCTCTGTGGTTGACAGATGATACCAGAAAATTAGGATCCCCTTTGGGATTCTTAAGTCTCATTGATAAAAAAATTAAGAATGGACTCAAATGGAAGCTTGAGGATAACTTTAGTAGGTTTAAAAAGGAAAAACAAACAAATCAGAGAGAAGGTGAATTGTAAATCTTGGTTGGTGTCTGGATTAGGAGACTGGAGAAGAGAAAGGAAAAGCCATGCCTTTTGAGTTAAGCTGGCAAAGATGTCAGTTACATGAAGGACAAGCAACCACATGGTGAAGACGGGAGCTTAGAGAACAGGTGAAAAAGCCCAAACTACTGGAGAAAGCAAAATGAGGCTCTGGCCAGCATCTGAGAGAGGAGAAAAAGAAGTTTTGGTTTATTTAGGACTCAGATAGGTGGACAGACCCAAAATAACATCTTGGCTGCTTGGAGGGACTATGCTAAGGAGCAGGAATTCTAGGTAGCAAAAGCAATTTAATTAACTGACTGGTTATTCCTCTTATCTTTTTGGCAGGGCTTGAGGTGGACCCACATCTTTGAGGTGGTCCATTAGCCAGGTGATTGACCTGCAAAGCTAGACTAACTTTTAAGGGAGGAAACACTGGCATGTTTTCATCTAAAGAGATGCCATTCTTTATTTTTTTTTACCCCTCTCCACCAGAGTGTTCTGCCTTGCCATTGATCCAAAGCAATGGGGCCAACAGACCTTGGATTGAAACCTCTATACCTCTGAACTTAACAAACAAACAAAACTTTATTTTTGCAAATTGATAACTTCAGACATTTTTACAGCAATGCAAAGCTAAGTAACATATAACTAATACATTAGACAGTGTCAGACTCCACTCAAATGCTTCAATGTGGTTCTAATATATGCAGAATAAAATCCAAATAGTGCACCATAGGCCCGTGCAGTGTAACCTTGACCACCTGACCACCTGACCACCTGACCACCTGCGTCCTTGTTCCAGCTGTGCTGGTGTTCTTGCTGCTCATTAATAAAATGAGCTCACTTCTCCCTCAGGACTTTGCCTGAAATACTTCCCAATTTAATCTTAAGGGCATTAATTCCCTCACTTCATTTAAGTCATCTTCAAATATAACTCCATAGAGAAGCCTTTCCCAATGATCCTGTTTAAGAAGTTCCCAGCCACTCACTGGCCCCTTATTCTGTTTATCCTTAAATCCTTCCTACTAGGCCATGTCCTGTCTATCATATATTGGAATATTTCTTTATCTACTTATTTGTTGACAGTTTATTACAGGGAGTTTTATTGTAGTAGTTTTTTCTTTCACTTTCTTTTCTTTTCTTCCTTCCTTCCCTCCTTCCTTCCTTCCTTCCTTCCTTCCTTCCTTCCTTCCTTTCTTTCTTTCTTTCTTTCTTTCTTTCTTTCTTTCTTTTTTTTGGCTTTTTTCAAGACAGGGTTTCTCTGTGTAGCTCTGCCTGTCCTGGAACTTGCTCTGTAGACCAGGCTAGCCTCAAACTCACAGAGATCCTCCTGCCTCTGTCTCCCAAATTATGGGATTAAAGGCATGCACCATCACCGCCTGGTTCATTGTAGTAGTTTCTATCACTACTGTTAATGAAGTAGGACATTAGGGTAGCTTCAACAATAGAAAATTATTGTCTACTCGATTCAGAGTCTAAAAGTTCCAGGTCAAAGTGTTGGCAGGGCTGTTTCCTTCTCAAAGCTGCTAAGAGGCACCTGCTTGTAGAAGGCTTTCTGGGACTGCCAGCCCTCAAATCATGACATGGAGACTTATTATTAGTTATGAATGCTTGGCCTTATCTTATGCTTGTCTCACTAGCTCTTATAACTTAACCTGTTTCTTTTCATCTATGTTTTGCCTCGTTTTTTTTTATGTTTCTTTTAGTCTGTATGTCCTACTTTCCTGCTTCCTCCATGTCTGTCTGTCTGTCTTGTGGCTGGCTGGCTGGCCCTTGGCATCCCCCTCTCTTTTTTCCTTCATTCTTTCTGGAGCCCAGATTCTTCCTCCTATTTATTCTCTCTGCCTGCCAGCTCTGCCTATCCTTCTATTGCCTAGCTATTGGCCATTCAGCTTTTTATTAGACCAATCAGGTGCCTTAGGCAGGCAAGGTAAAACAAATGCAACATATCTTTACAAATATTCTATTCTGCAACATCTACTTCTGACTCACCAGATGGTTTACTGGCACACTGGCATTCCCAGGCTCTAGGAATGTTGCTCTGATCTCTACTTTGGTCTGCATGTGGCTTTCTCTCTCTGTCTAAATTTCACTTTTTTTTTTTTTAAAATAGGGCCACAGTAGTATTGAATTAAGGTCTACCCTAATAACATCATCTCAGCTTAATCACTTGCAAAAATTCTGTTTCCTAATAAGGATATCTATGATACTGAGTTAGGATTTTACAATATACAATTTTAGGGGCACTTAAACCCACAATACCATCCCACGAGTACCTGCAAGTGTATCTTGCTGTGGGATGGTCTGTATGTCAAACATGTTGCTTATTGGTCAATAAATAAAACACTGATTGGCCAGTGGTCAGGCAGGAAGAAGTATAGGCAGGACAAGGAGGAGAGAATTCTGGGAAGTGGAAGGCTGAGGAGACACTGCCAGCCGCCACCATGACAAACAGCATGTGAAGATGCCGGTAAGCCACAAGCCATGTGGCAAGGTATAGATTTATAGAAATGGATTAATTTAAGATATAAGAACAGTTAGCAAGAAGCCTGCCATGGCCATACAGTTTGTAAACAATATAAGTCTCTGTGTTTACTTGGTTGGGTCTGAGCGGCTGTGGGACTGGCGGGTGACAGAGATTTGTCCTGACTGTGGGCCCGGCAGGAAAACTCTAGCTACAGTATCTGTTCTTTTATTTTTGCTATTTTTAACACCATACAGATGTCATTTAAGAAGCACATGTTGGATATGTGAAGACCACTATTCTGTTGCTACATATATTCATATGATCTGTGCTTGGTGTTTTGCACCAGGGGTTGGCATTTCTGCAGAATTAGCTCCACCTTAGCTGCATGGATGCAGTCTGTGTTCTGATTTTGTAAATAGTTTCCTCCCTCCTCTCCTTTTCAGAATCATTTTGTGGTTAGGATTTACTTTTGTTTAAGTAATATTAAGAACCTCCCTGGCCTCGACCACCAAATTATATCAGTTTAAACAGTTGCAACACACTCTGAATGTGGAATGGTGTTGGATATTTGGGGATACACCAGTGAATAAAATAGACTGATTATGGCTCTTGTGGATATTACAATGTAGTCAGAGAGAGAGAGAGAGAGAGAGAGAGAGAGAGAGAGACACTACACAACCTACACATAAATAGAAATAGTCATGGTGGTAATGTGGTGAACAAGAAATAGAAAAAAAAATACCCCTAAAAGAAGACAGCCCTGAGGAGTGTGGAACTGGGAGACGAAGGCTGTACTCCTAAATAATTCTTAGGAAGCCAAGATCAGAACAATGAGTCCAGGTGCTTGAGATGACAGGAGAAGCTGCATATGGGGAGGTCCCTGTCCAGCTTAAAGGCAACTCAGTAAATCCCAGTGTCTTTCCCCAGCAATAGTTACTTTTTGTAAAACACTTTTTGCGGGGAGGAGTTATTACAATTTTTGTTTACTTCATTGTCTTATGACCCTTCCTCCTCCCTACAGAGAGGACCTGTTCCAATGTAAATAAGCAGCAACACTACACCACCCCTTCCTTCCTGCTCAACTCTGGAGACTTCCTTCAGTATGAGTTACTTAGAATCAGCAGAGGATTTGAGATGTGATTATATGCAGAATTGAGGGCAATCCCTATACTGGTTTCTTCCTGGGATGTCTTTCTAAATGTTTTAACAGATACAAAGTCTTTTCTCTAAGAAATGAGGCCTGTGTGGCTTTCTGATATGATTCCTAATACGATGGACCAATGACTGCCTCTAGGGAGCAGCTTTGCTACTGTAGATTTCACCCAGGATGGGCAGGTTTTTTTTTTTTATTTATTTATTTTTTTTATTTATTTTTTTTCCCAGACAGGGTTTTTCTTGTAGTTTTGGTGCCTGTCCTGGAACTCACTCTGCAGCCCAGGATGGCCTTGAACTCCCAGAGATCCGCCGGGCTCTGCCTCCTGAGTGCTGGGATTAAAGGCATGTGCCACCACCACCTGGCAAATGGTCAGGTTTTATCCAGTCTGCTCTTTGTTGTTTTCCTGCCTTTGGTAGCTGTTTATCTGCTGACCACACCCACATGGTCTTCTTCATGTGACCTCTAGAAGTTTACAACTGCAGGAATTGAGTTTGTTATGAGAAGTTGTGCTTTATCAGAACCAGCAGTATAAGCTGCTTTTTAAAATGCAAAATGAAAAATGAGGAAAAATTAGATGGTGCTCATTAGGGAACCATGGTTAGGTGGCAAAATCTTTATAAAAAAAAGCAAAGAAGTAATTACCTTGATTAAGCTTCATGCCATCTTTAATACAGCGAGGGAGCAGGGGATGGGAGGGCCCACAAAGGGGCACTGGCTTCCTGGTGACATACCATTTCTTAAAGTGTTTATTAAAAACATTCACTTTAAGAAAAATTAATGACTAACACATTTAACTGTACTTTTCTTATATAATATATAATCAAATGTTTAAAAAGTTTAAAAAATAATTAGAAATTCTAAAAACTAAGCTGGATCATTCTCAATATAGTTTGAAGTTGTAACTAATTTGTGCTATCTGTAGGGATGAAACTTATCTTTTTGCTATTTATTTTTTTAAAAATTTAGTTATCTTTAAATTGAGAGGTAATTGTGTGGTTTTTATATAATGGGATGGGATAATTTTTTTTTTGTTTTTTTTTGAGACAGGGTTTCTCTGTGTAGTTTTGGTGCCTGTCCTGGATCTCACTCTATAGAACAGGCTGGCCTCAGACTCACAGGGATCCGCCTGCCTCGGCCTCCCAAGTGCTGGGATTAAAGGTAGGTGCCACTATTGTGCCCAGATCGCAACCCCCAGAGAGACCACCAAAGACGAGCATGCAGGAAAGCAAAAGCAAGGTTTAATTCTGGATATCCAAAAGCAATACAAGCTTAGGCAGGGACTTCGTCCAATACATCTAACGCAGTGGAGGCTGGAGGAAGTGCCCACCTATCTACAAGCTCAGTTTTCAAAGGGAAAAATCACAAGGTTACATCATTTAGGGGTGCTAGTACGGGTACAATTCTGATTGGCTCGCTTCTAGGGGCTTTCTAGAAATCATGGCTTAATCTTACTTCTAAGGGGGTGGTTGCCCGCCACCATTGCTCATTGGCTGCCCTCAGGTGGGGACATTTTTATGGTCAGTTACCCTGGAAACCAGGGTTAGAACATTCTATAGTCAGGCTGTCATTACCTCGTGACTACCTTGTGACTCTGTACTTTTACACTTCCTGGTTTCTGGAATCTGGACTGACTGGTTTCAGTAACTAATGGCCTATTCCTAAAAGGAGAAATCTTAGGCCTTAATTTTTGGGTGAAAGCATTTTGGTCTCACACCACCACTGCCTGGCGGGAAGGGATAATTTTTAAAAAATGATTTATTTATTTTTCATCAAGTGTCTATGTATGTACCTGCTTGTGGTATGTCCATGTGAGTGCCAGTGCCCATACAGGCTATACGAGGACGTCGGGTTGCTGGAGCTGAAGTTATAGGTGGTTATTAGCTGCCTGGAGTAGGTGTTGGTAACGTAAATGGGGCCCTCTACAAGAGCCCTTAACTATTAACCCATCTTTTGGGCCCTGATAGAGTGTTAAAATCTATCCGTCTTTTGGTGGACATTTAGGTGGATTCCATATTTTGGGTGTTTGTGAACATGAGAGTAACTGTTCAGAAGCCCAACTGTGTGGTCCCAGTGCCAATAGCTGCTGTGAGTTTGTGATGACGCTGCTGTTCTGTGCTTAAGGTGGTGGTTCCACCCTTCTACTTACCTCTGACTCTACATTCCTTCTGCCGTCTCTTCTGAAATGTTGCCTTAAGGAGTGTGAGTGTTTGTGGTCACGTCATGACTTCAGCATTTTCTATTTTCATTATTACAACTTTATTTACCCTTGGCAATGCCTTTTGTCTTAAAGCAAATTATAATAGTTATTTTTTCCTTTATTTATTTTTAAGATTCACTTATGTATACAGTATTCTGGCATGTATACCTATACACCAGAGGAGGACCCCAAGGGCCCCAAATCTCATTATAGATGGTTGAAAGCCACCGTGTGGTTGCTGGGAATTGAACTTAGGACCTCTAGAAGAGCAGCCAGTGCTCTTAACTCTGAGCCATCTCTCCAGCCCTCCTTTTTTCATTTAAAAGTTTTTTTTTTCATTTTACGTACTGAAAAGTTCTCCCTCCCTTCCCTCCTTCTGTTCCATTCCACCCACACACCTCCCCCACCCCTGCCTGTCTACTCCTCAGAGAGGAGAATAAATCCTCCCATGGGGAGTCAATGAAGTCTGGCATATCAAGTTGAGGAAGGACCAAGCCCCTCCCCCCTACATCAAGGCTGAGCAAGGTATCCCTTCATAGGGAAGGGGCTACAAAAAGCCAGTTCATGCACTAGGGACAAATCCTGGTCCCACTGCCAGAGGCCCCACAAACTGCCCAAGCCACACAACTGTCACCAACATTCAAAGGGCTTAGTTAGGTCCTATGCAGGTTCCCCGGCTGTCAGTCCAGAGTCAATGAGCTCCCCCCACTAGCTCGGGTCAGCTATCTTTGTGGGTTTCCCCATCATGATCTTGATCTCTCTTGATCCTATAACCCTTCCTCCCTCTCTTCAAATGGACTCTAGGAGCTTGGCCCAGTGCTTAGCTGTGGATCTCTGCATCTGCTTCCATCACTTACTAGATGAAGGTTCTATGATGACAATTAGGGTAGTCATCAATCTGATTATAGAGGAAGGCCAGTTCAGGCACCCTCTCCACTACTGCTAGGAGTCTTAGCTGGGGTCATCTTTGTGGATTCCTGGGAATTTCCCTAGCACCAAGTTTCTCCCTAACCCCATAATGGCTCCCTCTATCAAGGCATCTCTTTCCTTCCTCTCCCTCTCTGTCCCTTCCTCAGCTTGACCATCCCATTCACTCATGTTCTCATCCCCTGTCCCCCCACCTCAGTTTACCCAGGAGATCTTCTCTCTTTCCCCTTCCTAGGGTGAACCATGCATGCCCCTCTTAGTGTCCTCCTCTTTACCTGGCTTCTCTGGGGTTGTAGATTGTAGCCTGGTTATCCTTTGCTTTGTGTCTAATATCCACTTATGAGTGAGTACATACCATGTTTGTCTTTCTGGGTCTGGGTTACCTCACTCAGGATGTTTTTATTTTTTCTAGTTCCATCCATTTGCCTACAAATTTCATGATGTCATTTTTTTTAACCACTGAGTAATACTCCATTGTGTAAATGTACCACATTTTCTTTATCCATTCTTCAGTTGAGGGGCATCTAGGTTGTTTCCAGGCTCTGACTATTATGAATAATGCTACTATGAACATAGTTGAACAAGTGTCCTTGTGGTATGATTGAGCATCCTTTGAGTATATGCCCAGTAGTTATTTTTTTTTTCTGTTTGATCACCATTTTTATTCTTGTTCTGCAAGGTTATTTCTTGAAGCCTTCTGTTGATAATGAGGACATTCAATATTGCTACCTTTATGTACACAACAGAATAAAGTATCATATAACAGGCACTTAGAACCTGCACTTGCTAACAAACTTCAACTTCTCATATGAACCTACAAGGCAATTAAAAATACTATACAAGTCTGGCATCTTTGACATTTTGTCAGTTTTTTTGAAATACCCAGTAGTTATTTTTAAAAACTTTTTATTGATTCTTATTTCACATCATGCACTCCAATCCCATTCACCTTCCTGTGTCTCCACATCTGCTCTCCACCCTTGAAATCTCTCTCCCCCAGAAAACTTAAACAACAACAACAACAACAAAGAAAATCTCTCAGTGGAAGCTGCAGTGTACCATAGTGTGTCACACAGTATTCACTTTTTCCCAAACAGCTTTACTTGTAAATGTTCATTGCAATGAGTCACTGAATTAGTTTGAGGCCTCTGACTTCTGCTACACTGTAATACTGGCTCCTCACTGTGACTCCTCTCAGATATCCTGTTGTCCTGTGTCAGGAGATCCTGAAGATTTGGTTCTACAGGACGGGCCCCTTTACGCACTCCAACAGTTCATGGACAGGGCAGATGTTGGGGTGGGCCAACTCAAAGCCCTGATCTTGGCCTGGGTGGTAGCTAAGTTGGTCAGCCTGCCCACTCTCCTGCACCTGTGCCACCAGGGCCAGCTCTCCTGCTTTGCCCAGGCGAGGGGTGGGGCCAGATCTCCAGCCTGTGGCAGCTGGACCTGTTCTCCTCCTCTTATATCCTTGGAGTCGACTCTTCCTCACCCATGCCACCAGGGTCACCTCTACTATACTGCGTAGGCCAGGTGTGGGACTGCTCTCCCAATTGCTGCAGTTGGCAAGGGGCATGGCCAGCACTCTGCTCTCATACCCTCTGAGCCAGCTCTCCCACACTGCCCAGGCAAGGGGTTGGGCCAGTTATCCTGTACTTACACCACCTCATGGCTGTTGAGGGGCAGGACAAGTTTTCCTGCACTCATGATACCAGGGCCAACTCTTCTGTGCTGCCCAGGAGAGGTGTGGGGGCCACTTTCCTAAGTGCTGCAGAGGGTGAGGGGCAGGACCAGCTCTCCTGTTCTCATACCCTTGGGGCCAGCTCTCCAGAATGCTATAACTCCTGAGAGTTGGGGACATTAGCATGGTTCCAGGTGACAACCCAGACTAGGGAAATCTGCATGGCCTTGGTGGTAAGGTGGGCCATGGACATTGACCCAGACCCCTGCTGCTGCATGGCCAGGGACCCAGACATGGCCCTCAGCATCAGCATGGGCTACTCACATCAGGGTGTTCCTTATCATCCTTGAGTCTCCAGTTCAGCTTTTCTTCATAGTGCACAAACAGCTCCACTTCCCTTTCTCTCCCATCTCCCCACCACATACTTGCTCACTGTAGTGGCACCTGCCCTGCCTGAGCCTCCTATGGTGGGTGGGGCCTCTCAGGTGTCTTCTGCCCTGCTTGAACCCTAAAATAGTTTTATGATGAGTACAATGTATTTCTTCTCATGAGTGCTTGTATGACATCTTTATTGCTTTCCTAAATTTAAGATGTCTTAAATTTAGGCTGGAAAGTTGGCTTGCTACTCTTCTAGAGGACGTGGTTTCCATTCCCAGCACCCAGATGTTATCTCACAACTCTCTGCAATTCTAGTTCTAGGAAGATTGAGCCCCCTCTTCTGGCCCCCGAGGGCACTGCATATAGATGGTACACATGAGCATGAGGTAAGCACACATATATGCACAAAGAAATAATTAAAAATGAATTAAAAAATTAAGTTGCCTTTCCAGCATGCTCAGGGCCTGCACAGGTCTGAACCAGATGGGGCCCTAGAACTGAAAGAAGTGGGCACATGGCTCCATCCCTCACCCAGAAGCAATCTCCATTTGATAACCACTTGTAAATGAAAATTTAGTTTTTTCCTCCAAATGCATCCCACTGGGGGAAATAAACTACTCTTAAGGGTCCAGGAGATGATGGCCAATATAAAACTAACTCAGTGACATCTTTGGAGGTTCCTTGATTCACAATGTGTTGTCAATACTTTTTTCTTTTTAATTTTATCTTACTTTTTAAAATTTTTACTTTTTATCCTCCTTTTTAAAATTTTAGTTTTATCTTACTATTTTTTTAAGCTATAGATCCTTTTCATACATATTGTGGCTTCCAGTTTAGAGTTTTCATGGGATTCCTGAGTGTGAGAACAAATGAGTCTTTGTTTCTTGTGCCTTCTCATAGGCTCTCTCTTTTCCTTCTGTTTGCTTTTGTCCAATTCTGATGTTAGTTTTTTAAATCTTACCTTATTTTATTTTATTATTATAACTTAGATGCCTGTTTGTTTTCTAATGAGAGACAGAAGGGGAATGGATCTGGATGGAAGGGAAGATGGAGAGGATCTGGTGAGAGGAGAGGGAGGGGAAACCATAATCAGGATATATTAAGTGAAAAAAATTATTTCAAATAAAAGAAAAAGATGCCTTTCTTGTAGCAACTTAGTTTTTATTTATTATGCAAGCTCGAGGGTCATCTGGGTACTTAGAGAGACCCTGTCTCAAATAAAAAGAAAGGGCTTGGGACATGCTGAGTGGTAGGATACTTGGCTAGCTTTCACAAGGCCCTGGGTTCAATCCCTGCAACAAAAAACAACCAAACAAAGAGAATTTTGGAATTTTTGTCTTATTGCTAGATGTTATAAGTAATCCCTCCTGACATAAAGCAGTGATGTTGAGAATTGTGACTCATTATCTTAGATAGAAGAAGAAAATTAATCTATAAGCAGTATTCATTACATTTATCAAAAGACAATTTTATTATTCATTTTTTGTTTGTTTTGTTTGTGCGGTTATTCAATTATTTTCCTTCATCCTGAAGGCATACTTAGCTCTTTACTTAGGGAGGGGACTCTAGAAGTAAAAAATTTCAATTAAGATTTCTTATCTCCATTCTGGCAAGCTATTTTAACCAATTATGAGATTCTGTTTTGGCTGGGCTTGCCTTCAGAAGTTGAAATTCTGATCACCTTTTCCACTCCCCTGGGTCTCTGAGTGCTTGTACTCCTTGCTCCTTTTAAAGTCATTTGTCTTTTCTATTTCTGTAGTATTTTCTCTTTAGTTTTCAGCTTTTAACTTTTACATGATGTACTTTCATGTTCTTTTCATTTATCTTGTTTGGGACTCATAGTATTTTAAAATATATTGTCCATGAACTTCTCTCATTTTGGAAAACCATTACCTTTGTAAATATTATTTATAATACTGTTTTTATTATTGCTTTCCTTTTTTTTCTTAAACATAATTACACATGCCCCAGGCTCTCTCACTGTGGTTTGAATTGTTTACTCTCATGCTATCTTCTATGTATGATATGCCTGTTAAAATCATGAATTATGTGGCTGCATACAGAAGATATCCATGTGCAAGAAAGTCATGGGGTAGAGGGAAAATAGCCTGGGAGAAGAGAGTGGGAAAGGGATAAGTGTAGCATGAATCAAACCCGGGCCAGGTATTGGGGTGAACACTGGAAGGTCAGAGAGACAGAACAAACCACAACTAACCTCACCTGGCCAACTTCTCAGCTGATCTTATTTCCTCAGACTGGATGCCCTGAGCCCTCATCCAGAATGGGTCTCAGCTGAACTGCTGCTAGAAGCCTGCAAGCTTAACCAGCCACATGCTTCTCCAGGCCAAAGGCTTCTCCAGGCCAAAGGCCTCTAGTTTCTGTTCCTCACGCCTTATATAACTTTCTGCTTTCTACCACCACTCCCTGGGATTGAAGGCGTGCTTTCTGGGATTAAAGGCTGTGTCACCAAGCTTGGCCTTTTCCAATGTGGCCTTGAACTCACAGAGATCCAGAGGGATTTCTGTCTCTGGAATGCTAGGATTAAAGGCGTATGCTACCACCGCCTAACCTCTATGTTTAATATTGTGGCTGTCCTGTTCTCTGACCCCAGATAAGTTTATTAGCATACACAATATTTTGGGGAACACAATACCCCCACAGATAAGAGTAGGTAATGGGGGTGAATATGATCCCAATATATTTTGTACCTGTACGTAATTGTAAAAATTAAAATTTTAAAAAAATGAACAAGTGCTTACTATTATATCTCTTCTACAATTCCCCTATCCTTTCATTGGGACCTATTTTTCTGGTCTGTCCATTCCCCAGATCAGGTGGTTTTGATTCTGCTTATAAAAGATCTGTACTTGTAGCAGGAAACTTAAAAGTTCTTATTAATAAAATCAAACCTGAGGCCAGTTATTGGGGTGAACGCTGGAAGATCAGAGAAGCAGAACAAGCCACAGCTTCCTCACCTGGCCAATTCCTCACCTGGCCAATTCCTCAGCTGATCCAATTTCCTCAGACTGGAAGCTTCTGTGTCCTCATCCGAATGGGTCTCAGCTGAACTGCTGCTCAAAGCCTAAAAGCTTAACCAGCCAAATGCTTGTAGTTTCTGGGTCCTCATGCCTTATATACCTTTCTGCTTTCTACCACCACTCCCTGGGATTAAAGGCTCGCTTTCTGGGTTTAAAGGCGTGTGTCACCATGCCTGGCCGTTTCCAGTGTGGCCTTGAACTCACAGAGATCCAGAGGGATTTCTACCTCTGGAGTGCTAGGATTAAAGGTGTGAGTGCCACCATTTTCTAGCCTCTGTATCTAGTGGCTGTTCTGTCTCTGACCCCAGATAAGTTTATTAGGGTGCACAATATTTTGGGGAACACAATACCACCACATGTACTTTTCTGATTTCTGTCTTTGTAGTCTTCCACCTTTATGAATTCCCCATTCAATGTGCTTGATTTCATCTCATTTTAGTTATTAGTTATTGTACATTTAGTTCTATATTTTTCTGTTGCTTTTAGATTGTGTGTTTCTGTGATGAAATTACCAGCTTTTCTTGTGGTCTTTTTGAGCAGTCAGTACACTCATTTTATAATATAAAGTCTGTAGTATCTGGAACCACTGGAGATCTGCTTCTGCTAGTTTGTTTCCTGTTGGGCTTCCTTTATGCTATTCTGTCTCCCATTTTGCGGCTGCTTTCTTTTTCTTGTTATCTATTTGACTCCTACCACAAGCCTTACATCCCTAAAATGCTGTCAAGCATGCACTGGACCTTCAAGCACCCCCCCACCATAACATCCTTCTGTCTCTACATTTTCTGTCTATTACTTATTTGATGACTCCAAGAGCTTTTCAAAGTCCACACACTTACTCTAGTCTGGTGGAAAGCAGCAAAACAAGAAACAAAACAAAACAAAACAATTGACTTTTTTAATTTTGCAATTTTGATGTTGATAAATTATCAACCATTTCCTTTTAGTTTTGCCCACTTTTTCCTCTTATATAGATTAATATTTATATAAAACATATTTCTGGGGATGGAAAGATAATAGTTCAGTGGTTAAGATTGGTTGTTACTCTTCCAGAGGACCTGAGTTTGGTTCTAAGAATCCACATTGGGAGGCTCACAACTGCCTATAGCTCAAGCTCTAGAGGATTGCTCATTCTTGAATACTTATACTCATCTAAACCCTCTCCCTACATACAAAATACATATATAAAATGTAGCATGAATCTTAAAGAGTCTTATTAATAAAATCAAACCTGGGGCCAGTTATTGGTGTGAAATGCTGGATGGTCAGAGAGACAGATCAAGCCACAGCTTCCTCACCTCGCTGGATCCTCAGCTGGTCTTGTTTCCTCAGATTGGAAGCCTCTGTGTCTTCATATCCGAATGGGCCTCAGCTGAACTGTGTTGCTAGACGCCAGAAAGCTTAACAAGCTAAATGCTTAACCAGGCCAAATGCCTCTAGTTTCTGATCCTCACGCCTTATATACCTTTCTGCTTTCTACCACTACTCCCTGGGATTAAAGGCTTGCTTTCTGGGATTAAAGGCGTGAGTCACCATGCCTGGCCGTTTCCAATGTGGCCTTGAACTCACAGAAATCCACGGTTTTCTGTCTCTGGAATGCTAGGATTAAAGGCGTGTGCTACCACTGCCTATCCTCATGTTTAATATTGTGGCTGTCCTGTTCTCTGACCACAGATAAGTTTATTAGCATACACAATATTTTGGGGAGCACAATACCACCACAATAAAATATACATATATACATACATACATAAAAATAAATCTTTAAAATACTTTTGTAAATGAACTAATTGTTTACATTTGTATTTCATGTGTAAGCTTTGCTACAAGAATAGTGTAATATCCCATTATCCCAGTGAATTCCACTGAAACCTCACAGTGGGGTTTGTGCAACTGCTATTGTTCTCTCATTCTGACCATTATATTTGTTGTGAGCCTGTGGTGATCACTCATTATTTTAGGAAATGTTTTGGATTTTGATTTAGTTCACCCTCATTTGATAGAAGGGGGTTTGCTTCTGCATATCTTTGGGAATATTTAAATTTTTAATATTCCCAGGCTTTATTTTATAAGTGTAGATGAATATATGACAGGGATCTCCCATTATGTTCTGATACAAAGTATTTCCATTACTGTAGAAGTACTCTGAGCTCTGATCCTTCACTCTTCCCTTTCCTTAAACAACATGGTAATGACTGTACATTTATTTTTTATTTTCAGTTATCTCAGTTTTTGATTTGATTTTGTTATACAGGGTTACCCGGGCCATTTTCATGCAAGTTCATAATGTGCTTTGATAATATTCTCCACATACTACAATCCACCTGCTCCTCTCTTTTCAGCCCCTTTGGTTCCCCAGACACTTTCACTTATTCTTTCAAGTCATTTACACATGTATGATTTTATGTATCTATAAAGACTAGAACCTACAAATGAGAGAAAACATGGTTTGTCTTCCCAATCCTGACTTAATTCACTCACTATGATTTTCTCTGGTTGCATCCATTTTCCTGCATTCTTTTTTATGACTGAAGAAAACATCCATTGTGTATACAAACCACATTTATCCATTCCTCTGTGGTGGGTCACATAGGTTGGCCATTCAACTTGGCGACTGAGGTGCATATACCATTGTGATTTATTGACTTGGAAGACCTTGGATAGATACCTATGAATGGTACAACTAGGTCACATGAAGATCTTTTCTGTTACTGACATCACTAGTGGTCGAACTAGTTTACATCCCCACCAGCAGTGTATAAGGCACCTCTGGTCTACTACCCATGCCAGCATTTTCCATTTTTTTTCTTGATCATTTCTATTCTGACTAGGATGAGATGGACTCTCAACCTTGTTTTTACTTAAATTTCTCTGTTGGCTGGTGAGGTTGAACCCTTTTTTATATTTATTGCCTATTTATACCTTATCATTTGAGAACTCTCTGCTCGTTTTATTAGCCCATATTGATTGTGTTGTTTGATATTTAGATTTTGAGTTTGTTGTACATTCTAGGTATGAATAATCTGTTAGATATATAGCTAGCCTGGATTTTCTCCTATTTTATGGGCTAGATCTGCACTCAAGGTTTTCTTTTGTTGTGTGGAAGCTTTTAAACTTCATCAAGTCCCATCTGTAAACTGTTAGCAACATTTCCTGAATGATCACCTCAACTTTTAAAGCTGTTCTTATCCTTAGAGTTGATCTCTTCTGTGAAGATTGATTCAAACAAGACAATTGATAGGAAACAGTGTTGAGGGATGGAAATGTCTCTTTTACAATGAGTTGATCTTCCCGTCTTCTTACAATTTAGTCTTCTGACAATTTGTCCTTAAAATGTGTGTGTGTGTGTGTGTGTGTGTGTGTGCGCGCGCGCGTGCGTGCGTGCGTGCGTGTGTGTGTGCGTGTGTGTGTGTGTGTGTGTGTGTTATACCTTAGGCATCTCAAGAAGAGACATTAGAGGACTACAGAGAAATGAGATACATAATTCAATACTAATGTGTTGATTTTTTTACATGAGATATACTAAATATTGTCACCCTTTCTGGAATTTAGGACATGGTAACTGGACCTTATTTTAAAGTGACTGAAGCTGACAACACTATATAGGACAGCTTTGCTTAGAAATCATTCTTAAACTGTTGAATGTATACATTTCCAAAATCAATGAGTATCAGTTTCCACAGAGAGGTGGGAAGGAACAGAATGTAGCTAGCCACACATGAGCTTGCTGGTCTGTGGTGTATCTCATTTCCACAGAGAAAGGCTTTCATGTGGAAGTCTTTCATGTGACTGTCTTCCCCAATGAAAAGAACAGAGTTTCTCAGATGTGGTAAGAACTGAAAAAACAAAACAAAACAAAACAAAAAAACTCCAGTTGGGAATATTATTCTGGAATTTTGCTTTTTGACAAAGTTACTTGGATCCCAATGCTGTTTGTTTATTCATAATTAATCCCATCTTTTTCATTAAGTGTTATCTCAACATTTGATAATTATTGAGGTGAACATTTTAAAGTTTTGGTATCTGTGTGTGGCAGAACAACACCGAGACATCATTAGTTATTATCATTTGTTATTGTAAGTGCTCTTCTTTATTCCAAAAGGTTAGATTTCATAAGTTCTACTGTTAGCTAGGAAGAATCATAGTGAGAGTTCTTGGCAAGTGTCTTATATTTTTTTTCTGGAGTGGAGTAGTGTGTGCATTACTTTTCCAAAAGCTGAAACCTTACACAACTCACTGCACAGTTACAGTGATGTATGGACAAAGATTCATTATTATTAATTGCAATGAAGAGAATTTATTCCTGGTGGCCTCAGTACATATGGCTTCTCTGAAGTGTCAGGCATGTTAGGGGATGCTCAAAATTCTGCTTATTGATGTGGAACAAAGGTAAGTAGATGATCTTGAAGGCTGAGTTGTTCTAGGTTGTGGCAAATACTGAGACATCTCTGTGCTTTGTAGTATTTCTTTATTACAGGGATCTTTGGGGAGAAGAGGATTTTTGTCCAGGTCAATATTAATTTAATTGGAGTGATACCTAATAAATGCTGAAGAACTTCTTTGCTTTACATTGCTGTGGGATGTTCTGTATGGTAAATGTGTTGCTAATAAAACACTGATTGGCCAGTGGCTAGGCAGGAAGTATAGGCGGGACTAACAGAGAGAATAAAAAAGAGCAGGAAGGTGGAAGGAGATGCTGCCAGATGCTGCCAGCCACCGCCAGGACAAGCAGCCTGTAAAGATGCTGGTAAGCCGCGAGCCATGTGGCAAGGTATAGATTTATAGAAATGGATTAATTTAAGATATAAGAACAGTTAGCAAGAAGCCTGCCACGGCCATACAGTTTGTAAGCAATATAAGTCTCTGTGTTTACTTGGTTGGGTCTGAGCGGCTGTGGGACTGGCAGGTGACAGAGATTTGTCCTGACCATGGGCCAGGCAGGAAAACTCTAGCTACACTTTACACTCATCTTTCTGTAGCCACTTGCTGAACATTTCCTTGGTGTTTATATATTCATCTTTAGAATAATATTATCTATGGTATGATGATTAAATTTCACTTTCAGTTTGACTGGATTTTGATTCACCCAGGAGACACACTTCTGTGTGTATCTGTGAGAATATTTCCAAAGAAGTTTAATTGAGGAGGCAGGTGCACTCTGAATGTGGGCAGCACCATCTCATGGTCTGGAATCATAGACCAAATGCAAAGAACAAAGAGAAAATCAGTTGGTGCTAGCATTCATCTCCATCTCCTCCCTGGTTCTGGACATAATGTTAACAGCAGCCTTAAGCCCCTGTCCCCATTTCTTAACTCCCAGAGTCTTCCCTGCCATCACGGACCACATCCTCACCAGCCATGAGCCAAATTAATCCTCCAGGCCACTTCTGCTGGGTATTTTGTCACAGTGATGGAAAAAGTAATATGTGTGGTTATTTGCTTATTTTCTTAATAACTGGTTATTAATTAGCTTCTAAATTCCACATTTTTTTCATGGTTTTACTAGAAAAATTCTTTCAGGAGATATTTATAACAAATCTTTAAAGCGTTTCACTAATTTAACGTTCAGGAGACAATCTTTTGCATATTTAAAAATATTCCTGTACTTCTCCATTGTTTTCATTTATGAATTTTCTAATATAATATATTTTGATAGTTTTTTTCCCTCTCCTAACGCCTCCCAGATCATCCCTACTCATCAAATAAATGTTCTTTCTCTCTTTCCCTCCAAAACACCCACACAAAATAAAACCCTGAAATCAAAGCAAAAAAAAAATCAGTAAGACCAAAATACTGCAACAAAATAAGAAATCCCACAAAGACCATGGAGTCTGTTTTAGGATGGCAACTACCCATGAACCTGGGGTCTGCTGGAGTGTGGTTGTTACACCCAGTGACACTCCTTTGGAGAAAACCAATTTTTCAGGTAAAAATTTTATCTTGGGATTTTAGTAAGTATCTAATTTTGTGATTTATAGTAAAAAAATTATAAAAACATTTCATACAAACATAGAGACTTTTGTACACATTTCGTATCAAATATCACAAACAATAGTTTTCCTTTAAATATGTGTTCCTGTCTCATATGAAAGGTGGAAGAACATTGATTGAATAACTTGTGTCCATGTCCCTGGAAGCTCTTACTAAATTATTGAAACAATAGAGAAACAATGACCAGGAGTGAACAGCACAAAGAGAAGAGTAAATGGAATGAACATCATCTCTGAGGATTGTGCAAACAGAAACAGAGAACAGTTTGGTTTGTTAACTACCCTGGAGGAACCAGGAGATTATTCCCAAATGACCATACAGAGCTTAAGGGGCCTTAGCTGTGAAGCTGGAGTTAGAACACCAGACAGGTGAAAAGAAGGTAGCAATATAGTTAAATCTTGAATTTAAAAAGTAAAAGTAAAATAAAAATAAAAATAGAACTCTCTGTAATCCAGTATCTCAACACTATATATTTATCCCCCAAACTGAAAACCAACTCTCTAGATGTTTGCATTCCCATGCTCACTATTCACAGTCATCCAGGGGTAGTGTCAGCCTGAATGTCCATTGGCAGATGAATTGATGAAGAAATGTTATACATACACAAACACTGGATATCATCCTTCAGACAAAATATATATCACACACTACAACATGTATGGGTCTTGAGGACACTGTGCTGAGTGAAATAAGACAGGCACAAAAACACAAGTGCTACGTGTTTCATTTGAGGCTATCAAGGTAATCAAACCTGAGATATAAAGTTGAATGATGGTTGCCAGGAGCGGGGGAGGATATGAAGGATTACTATTCTTAGGGCAAGGAGTTCCAGTGTTATAAGTTGGGGCAATTATAGAGATTTGTTGCACAGACATGTAGTTATCATTAACATGAATGAATTGTACAAAGTATATAGTAGTAAATTTTATGTTATATCTTTTCCAAGGCAAATAATTGACCATATGGATTTGAGCCCCACACCAACCTAGGGTCACTGTTCCTCAGATTGTGACACTGTTCTTATGAATTACCTTATCCATGGTTCTCAATTCAAAAAGTCTTGTTCCCCCAAGTATTTGTACTAAGCAAGAGTTGGAAAGAATAGTTGCAAAACGTTAAAATGGAGAGAAGACTTTTCCTAGTGCAAGAGAGGTAGGAAAGGTGTTTTCTAAATTGCTTCTCATCTTTAGCCATGTTTTTTTCCTTCTTTGTTAGTAAATCAGTCCTACTGATGAGTCTTGTGTAAAGATCATCTATGGGATGCTCAAGGGTGTTGTTTCCATGCTCATTCTCACCCAGGAGCTGGCCAGATTCTGAAGATATTACAGATAGTGTTCAAGTAAACTAGGTGACCTTTAAATCCTTTTAGTTCTGGAACTCTGCTGCTCTACAGAGTCCACCTACCTTATGACAATAAGCACAGGCTTTTGTGACATGTTGATGGTTCTGTTGGCACTGTCGTATTTTGTCAATTATATATTTTTTATTAAATTATATGTGGGATAATTTACCCAAAATAAGGTTTTTGTAATTTTGAAACCATTGATTTATACAAGTCATTAAGCACAATTTACTCTCAATTTCCATATCTCTTTATCTTCTGACTCTAAAAGTGGGAGGCCATAAATTACGTTTTACAGTTAACTGTAGTTAGAAAATATGAATAGGGTTTTTCCTTGGATACCAGTAACTTTCTAGGGATGAAAAGATTTTCTTTGACAATTTTTATACCATGGAGATCATACTAAAGCACTCTTCTTTCTATGTAATGCAGCAGTCTACTAAGGATGTGAACATGGAGACCAAACCTTGAAGACCTTTACTTGTTGATGAGGCAAATCCATTTGGTCACTGTCATTCCTTCATCTCTTCTCATTGTGAGAATAGTTTTTACCTGGTCCCTGTTGGTATGCCAGATAGCTGACATGTATATCATGAAATGTTTTCTAGAAATTTTATCCATCAAGACTTGGGAACAAGACACTTGCTACATAATGCTTCCCACTCACTTGTCTCTATGTTTTAAGTATCTTCACTAGACAAGTGGAGAAATGGAGACTTAGTATTCATCATAGCTTACAAGGGAACCATTTTGTAAGTCACTAAGACTCTAGGAATATCTACCATAATCTACTTTGTACTTTACAGATCGAGACTAAAGTGATAATCCTAAACACCAGTGCTTCTCTCTGTCTCCTGCCTGGTTTTCTCAAAAATTCTTACGAAGTGTTTAAGAATGCTTTAAATGTTTTTGAAAAAAATATTGTCATTGTTCTAATAAGGCAGCATCTAACTAGGTATCCCAGATTGATCTCAAAGAGAGGATCCTCTTGCTCTAGCTTCCTGGGTGCTGGGATTACAGATGTGTGTGTAACTTGTTCAACTTTCAAGTCATTTTAAACACTAAAATAAATCCTCTTATATAAAATGATCTCCTGAGAAAGATCTTGTGGCCCTGCTTTCTCAGATTGCTCAGATCTGCAGTGGTCTAGTAGTCACAGGTCTGTTAACAGTGTTCATGTGTGAATTAGAGGTCATCTATAGCACAGAACTGAATTACTTGGGTGGGCTGCAACAAACAGGGGCATTAAAAACAACATACATATATGGTTAATTTTTGAATCTCAAAAGCATAATAAAAATTGAGCTTTTACAAAATAAAAAGAACATATTACTAGTTCTGTGGAGGATTTTAGAAGCTAATTTAAATTTTTAGATCATGTATGCTACTCTAGTATAGAGTTCCAACATAACACTTTGGAACCAGAATGTTGGGTCTGACTCTCAGCTCCACTTTTACCATTCTTGCAATTGGGTTGAGTAAAACAAACCGTTCTATGTCTTAGTCTCTTACTTAAACTGACAAAATGTACTGAGTTCATTGAGATGGTATGAGGATTAAATGACTATGTAAAGTTGTAGAGAAAAGTGTGTCAAATTTAGCACATTGTGAAGTCACAATTTCTCACTTTCCTTAAAGTCAGGCAAACCAACCCAACCCTGTAATAACTCCATTGAAAAGTCACTGAATGAGGAGAAAGTGACTTCATTACATGAAAACAGATAAATGTAAGTGCTAAAGCAAAGTATTTCACAAAAGAGAGTCTGAGAGGTGTTCACTGTAGCCTCCTAATGCTGGTAAGAGACACACTTAGAAAGGTGATGAGAGGGGTAGACATTCTGAAGTTCTACAAGAAGGCTCATGGGGATCACAGGTAGTTCTCTGTGCACCCTTCCATGGTCCTTGCTCCTGCATCATCTGTTCCATCCTTGCTATCCTCTGTCTTTGAACAGTGGGCTTCTGGTTTAGTCCACTGCACCTGATAAAGTTTGGGGACAATAATACATATTAATAGTGTTGTAGGGATTAATACTTTAATCTTCTTGAAGGAAGACAGGTATAGAAACATTTCTATAAGAAAAGGAATTTGGGGGCTGAAGAGATGGCTCAGTGGTTAAGAGCACTGGATGCTCTTCCAGAGGACCCTGGTTCAATTCCCAGCACCCACATGGCAGCTAACAACTGTCTGTAACTCCAAGATCTGACACCCTCACACAGACATACATGCAGGCAAAACACCAATGCACATAAAATAAAAATAAATTATTAAAAAAAGAAAAGGAATTTGATATAATTTCAAATAACAGGTAAATTATATGAGTTGAGTTGCCAAGTAGAATAAGCAATATCCAGCTTCATTTGATTTTTTAGACAAGCAACAAATGATTTCTCAGTGCAAATAGGTCCTACAGAATGTCTATGAGACACATATACTAAAAATATTTATTCTTCAAGATTCCAGATAAACAATGCATTTTTGCTATAAGTATACACAAAATATTGCATGGACTATACTTATATTAGGATGATTTGTTATTTATCTGAAATTCATATTTATTTGCTGACTAGTAATTCTAATAGCAAGAATAGAGAAATATTTTTTAAGCTAATGAAATACCAAGAGTGAAATATGTAGGCATTCTGCTTTTAAGTAAATCTGAATCCTTGAAGTAAGAATGTGTGAAACCATGAGGTGGGCAATAATGAAAACAATACTTTACCACTTCACTAAAATTCTTAAAAGATGCATGTCGTGGTTTCTGGGTATCCTTCTCAGTCCCAGGCTGTCCTCTCACGCTCCTGTGTGGATGTACTATGTGAGGTAAAGGTCACAGAGTTCTGACACATTTAGCCTTTTGGTCATTGAACCTGCACAGTTTCCTTAAATACCACTGCCTTTATAACAGACAAGTATATGACTGTGCTCAGGGAAAAGCACATATTTGAACACATCCGATGGCTTTATTGGAGCCCTTCAATGCACAAACTGCCCACGTTAGTTTTTTCAGATAGACTCAGCCCTAGACCTTGACCAGTGTTATATAAGTCAGTTCAAAGTCCTTTCCTGTCACGGTGTCAGCATTCCCCATTCTCTCGCTCTTTTCTTCCATAGTTTCCTCTCTCCCTCCCTTCTCTTCTTAAATATTTTTCTAAATAATTTGAAAACAAAGAAAAGTGTTAGAGTTTTTCCTGTTTATCACAGTGTATTATATAGCCGTGTTTATCATGATAGCCTGGAACTACATAGTGGGTTGCAGGCCAGCCTGGGTAACAGATTGAGACCCTGTCTCAAAACAAATGAACAACAACAACAACAACAACAAATCAAACAATCTATATAAATGGAATAGTACATTATTTCAGATACTCCTCTTGAAAAACAAGTTAAAGTATCACTTATATCTCTTAATATTATTTTGCTTTGTACTTAAAATATTGACTATAAAGTCCCAGTATACAGTTGTATTCATTTTCAGTAAATCTCTTGCTTTTCAACTTTTAACTTTCAGAATGTATGATGTTTAAAAGTCTTAGTTTGGGAAAAGAAATCACAGGGACTGAGAAACAAAGTTAGGGAAGACTAAAGAACTGTTGATCATTTATAATATTCTAGGATTATGCCAGATTTCATTACCGAGCTTTTAAAAACTGTTTGCAGTGAGACAGTAGAGGATTTTAAACTTCATGTACATTGTCTTAGTGTGGTATTAATGTCATGATGATTACCACAGCATGAACAGTTAACAGTGAAAGTACATTTGTCTCTTGCAGGAGGCTGAGAACTCCAATATCAGGTAGCACCCGTTGAGAGCTTCTTGTGTCTCACATGGTAGAAGGTAAGAGATCAGGTAAATGTGTTTAAAAAAGACATCAAAAGTATCAGGCTTGCTTTAATTCTGTCCCAGGGTAACCAGATTAATCTACCTCAAGGACATTGCTTGAATGATGCCACCCCACCTCCTAATTAGGCACTTCCCAATATAGTAGCACTTGGAAATGTTTGATTCATCAATTCAAAGAGAACAATAAAACTCTATCAAGAATGCAAAATTCTTTTAGAGATAACTCAAAGGAAAGGTATAATGCCAAAGAATAATAGACTAATCTTGGTTTTAATCTTCATTTTATTGGGTGTATTATGGCAGTCACCAGAGAACATGAGGTTCCACTGAACTTTCACCTGGAAATACTGTGATACCTAGTTTTTCTCTCTCTCTATCACTTATCTCTGACTTGCAGTATATAGGCCCAACCTATTGAGAATATTGTTTACTGACAATAATCGGACTGCAAATGGAAAGGGTAAAGATATGATATTGACAGTAGTAGTAAAATTTCAAATAAAAGAAATACAAGATAAGTATAAAGATATTTCCAAACACTATAATCTCCAACTCAAGTTGAAAAGTACTTATGAGTGCTTTCTGCTTGTCAGGATCTTTCCTGCTTGGCAGATCATAGACTGATACAGTCTTTACCCTCATGTGAGCATGGGTGGATGGTCACAGAGAAGAAACACAGAGCTGAATGTAACATGAACATGTGATGGAGAAGAGATTAGAAATACTGTGTTGTGAGTGTGGGAGGATGTGGTGACTGTGGTCAGGAAGGCAGTAAAATTTGACATGGAAAATGAACAAGAGTGGAGTGAATTGGGAAAGTAAATTTCAGGAAGAAATAATATTGCAACTCCTGGTGAGAACCAACTGGGAAAGAGCAGCCAATGCAGTATATAGTGTGTACGCAAGCTGAGGGGATCGGCTAGAAGGCAGTGCGGCACAGTCTTAAGGGCTTTGAACTCTGGATTATGAAGTTTCTGCTTTATGTGACAGGCTATAAGGAACCACTGAATACCTTATGGCAATAATGTTATGAGTAACACATAGTGTCTAAGGTACTTTGGGTCATAAGAGAAATAAATTAGTTGGAAGCTATTTAGAATCCAAGAGGTATGAAGGTTAGTGGCAGTAACAGTGAATATGAGGAAAGTCAAGAACATTGATTGCTTATGGCCACCTTTCAAATCTGGATACTATATGCAGCCCTATCCTCACTGTCTTCGGTGGTAACAGGAGCCATGGACATCAACACAGATCAAGATTACGGCAAGACCACGGACCCAGACATGACCCTTGGCCGCAGTCCAGGCCTGGACAACACCATGACCCCTAGGTGGCAGCACAGGCCACTCAGATCTGTATGCCCTTGCAGCAGTATCGCCCTAGGACACTAACATGGCCCTTGGTGGCGGCTCAGACCCCAGTTGTATGCTGGTCCTTGGTGGCAACATGGGCCACAGATATCAGCACAGACTCTTGCTCTGGTTGGACCATGGACCCAGAGATGGTCCTTGTCAGCATCCAGGATGTCACCATGGCCCCAGTTGGCAGTACAGGGCACTCAGATCAGCATTGATCCAGCGGCTGCATGGCCCTCAAGTACCAACATGGCCTCAGGTGGTGGTCCAGATCCTGGGCATCTGCATGGCCCTCAATGACAACAGGAGCCTTGGACATTGCTGGCCTTGGAGGTGAGGGCAGGTGAGCAGGCCCTGAATGCATGAGAGCAGGAGAGGTGCCTTCCCCTCCCCACACACTCCTTGCTGCCAGCTGCAGTGGTAGAGCTAGCCAGGGCAATGCTGTAGAGCTTGCCCTGGTAGTGTCAATAAGAGAAAACTGGCAGGCTGACCAACCCAGCTACCATGCAGGCTCAGAAACAGAGCTATAAGTTGGCCCACCCCAACATTCACCTCATTTATGAACTGCTGGAGCATGTAAAGGGGTCGGACCTGCAGATCCAAAGCTGCAGGATCTCCATGACACAAGGCAACAGCAGGGTATCCAATAGGAGTCCCAATGAGGGCCCTGTACAGAGGGTGTAGCAGAATCCAGAGGCACTGAAACTGACCAATGACCCATTACAAAGAACACTTACATGTAAAGATGTATGGACTGAAGGGTATATTGTGTGACTCACTGTGTCACACTATAGCTTCCACACTGAGACTTTTTTATTTGTATGTTAGTTTGTTTTTGTTTTTTTGTTTTTCTTTTAAATTTTACTTTATTTGGGGGTGAGTTTCAAGGGCAGAGAGCAGATATGAAGGGATATGGAGATGAATGGGATCTGAATCCAAAATAAATGATGTTTAGATTGAATACATGATATTAAGTTTCAGTCTTCAAAACAGATGCTTACAAACAAGCTGTATGCACAAAAATATCAAAATCTCTGCAGGAAGACTTTGATATACATTTATTTGGCCTTGTTACTTTGATGGGACTAAAACCAGTATGTATAAGATAAAGAATTTTATTTCTTTCTGTTGCTAAATTGCTAGATTTTGCCTGCAGCTCTACAATGGGAACAAATGCATTTGTTTCTGCAATAAATAGCTCTCTGCTATTGGACATTTGTTTGGAAGGACATTCAAGATCTAGGGTACATAAACTAGGACTGCATACAGCTGTCTGAGTCAGCTCTGTCTGGGTGAAGTTTTCATTAGTGAAATGGATTCAGAAGGGAACCTGTGGCTGTACCGTGGGAGCTGTCTGCTGAGAGTGGGGATGAACTGCTCCTCCAGGAATACCCAGCAGTTCTAGTAGCTATGAGAGAAGCAGTTGTCAAATTGTTTACTTGGTTCTTGAGACAAAATATTAAATTCCATCTCTGATAGACTAGATAGATAACTTGAGTTGCTTTCCAGGGGCATAGGGGTGTCAAGGAAAATTTTTTTTCCCACTTCCCAGAGGAAAGAGGAAAATAAAATCTGATCTAGTACAAGATCCTTTAACTATTAGGTACTGGCAAACCAAATTTGTCCCATGTATGTTAATGTAGCATGGGTCTCGCATAGTACAGCTGATGTTTTACAAATTAATGTCTTCTACAGGCTGTCAGGGGAATTCCATCCTTATTACTTTAGTGGAATCTCACCCCTCCCCCACTTTTTTTTTTTGCTTTTTTTTTTTTTTTTGTTTTTTTGAGACAGGGTTTCTCTGTGTAGCTTTGCCCCTTTCCTGGGACTCACTCTGTAACCTAGGCTGGCCTCGAACTCATAGAGATCCACCTGCCTCTGCCTCCTGAGTGCTGGGATTAAAGACGTGGGCCACCACCGCCCGGCTAGTTTTCCCGCTTTGCTAGTCTAAGAATTGGCCTGCTATACAAGCTGGGACAGTTCTTAATAGTGGTGGGTCACTAGGCAATAACCAAGGATATCACATTGGCATCATTCTTTTCCCTTGAGCAGGGTATTATAAGGCCTTTCCAAAGGGTGCCAATCTGTGATATGTCATGGAATATATACATTTTTACCCCTTCTTCCACTTCCAGGACGGACTTTCCATATGGCAGATTTCACAGCTGCTAGTCTCGGTTGGGAGTGAGTACACTCCCTAGGGGACCATATTGGCCATTGGATTCTTGGTGGTGGGGCAAAGGAAATGCATGATGAAGGATGATCTGCACTGCATATCAGGAATGGGAAGTGTGGATTCAAAGGGACGCTTCTTTCAGATTATGTGAGCATGATGGGTAAAAACAGCACAAGCAATTAATAATGAGTAAAGCTGTTTTCAAAAGTTAAATGTGCCTCTCTGTTCCCTGCCTAGGAAAGTGGAATCCTTTTCAATAAATTCTCAGCAGCATGAACCATATGAAGTCAACATGAATGAGAAAACCTATGTATAATATAGTTGAAAACACTATTTCTTGACCTAATCGTGTATCACTTAAAATTACCACTATACAATGTATTTTTTCTATCTGTTCCAATATTTACAAGTATAGTTAATTCTTAGTGCTTTGCTATTTTTTCCATTCTGTCTGACCCATTTTGACTCTTCTTTGCTTACTAGCATTCTGTCTCTAAGCATGGATAATGGAAATAGAAGATCAGACTGAAGTTATTTAAATGTGTTAGATGTTGTGGTAAATGAAAAGGAAAAGTTTTTGCAAGATAAGATGCAGTTACTGGCTCTTTAATTTCAATTACATTGTTACCTGTTAGTGAAAATAATTAAAAGTTTGCTATACATAGGAACTTAAAAAAAAGATATAAAGATTCTTTAGTGAGTAGTTGCCCACAAAGATTACTTTTATGTGTATGCAGAGTTTCTTAAATAATAATATAATAATAATAATAATTATTATTTTAAAGTTGTAACCATGACCAACAAAGTTTGTTTCTACTTAAGAGGTTAATTCTTTAAATAGCTAAAATAATATATTTTGAAGTTAGGAACTCATGGCATATGTCGTCTTATTAGATATGCAAGCTAATAACCTCATTAAAACTGTAGTGTGAAAGAGACTTCTTGTTCCACAAGGTCAAAGGGATACACAGAGTATAAGAAAAGGCAGCTAGCATAACTGCTCAAGCTGACACACTATTATTTTTATATGTCTGTGCAAAGAAAATACCAGATGAAAGAGACAAATTACTTATGCCCATGCAAGGATGAAAGAAAACAAATGTGCGTTGTATGATCTGGAATCCATAAGATTATAGGTGTAGTGACTCAACAGCAATAATCCAAGAGTTACTGGCTGATGACTAATGGGTTTGGAGTTTTTTTCTTTAGAGGAGAACATTTACTGAACATCTACTGCATCAGGCATCATTCTGTAGTAATTTTTCACTTCACAGCTCATTTGCTTCTTCTAATAACTTTGTGGTTACTGACAAGAACATTTGTAAATATCCAATACCAATAGTAGGTATAGTCTATGTGGATGAATGGTTAGGATTTTGATTAAAAAATGGAGTTATAATTCACATAATGGAGGAAACAAAGAGCAAAAATTTCTGAGCAGGTAATTTTAAGGTTTTTTTTTTTCTTTTTTTTTTTTTTCTTTTCTTTTCTTTTTTTTTGGTTTTTTTGAGACAGGGTTTCTCTGTGTAGCTTTGTGCCTTTCCTAGATCTCACTCTGTAGCCCAGGATGGCCTCGAACTCACAAAGTTCCACCTGGCTCTGCCTCCTGAGTGCTGGGATTAAAGGTGTGTGCCACCACCACCCAGCTGGTATTTTTCTTGATACAGTATAGAAAATTGAAAACATGATAGCCAGCAGGAATTCTGCAAAGCTCAAGTGGTGGCCACTGGTTTATCCTTGGGGTGATCATTAGCTTCAAGTCTGCAAATTCCCCTGAAACAATGCATTTTGCAAATATATATTCTTAAAATTTTGATTTCTTGGCATTTTATACATGTGTACTGTATATGTATCATTTCTGCAGCCCTTCTGATGTCTCACCATCATTGCCTTATCTCAAATTCTTGGTCTGTTTTTCTTATTGTTACTCACATGTCCACACACGCATATGAATAACTATGCAAATACAACCTGCTGAGTTAATTTAGTGTTGGTGGTATGTATATGTATGTTTTTAGGACTGACCACTTGGTAATGGGTACAGTTAAGGTGTGTGCCAATGTGGATGTGGAAAATCTCACAAGGCCCTGAGGAGTCACTGCTGAGAAGGGGAGAATTAGCCTTTACCAGAAAATACACATTCTCAGAATCTAGGGAAGCTTTGTGTGGTCTTTCTACAACCTATTCACACTCTTTCCTTCCAAATACAGAGAAAATTTTACTTCTCTTAAGGATGCATCCTATTTTGTGACTTATTTCTAATGAATGTAATGAGACAAAATAATTGGTGTCACTTTGAAGATGGGGTCATAAAAGATATTGGGTATTCCTTGATGCTCTCTCTCAGAAATCTTATTTTTGAGAAAACAAGTAGCCTTGTTAAGAAGATGCTTAAACAGCTCTCTGGAGAGACACACATGTTAAGGGATTGAAGTCACATATCAACAGCTAAAGAAAATTCAAGTCCTATAGCCAATAGCCACTTGAATAAGTCATACTGCAAACAGTTGTCATGGCCTTAGTGCAGTCTTAGATGACTGTAGACCCTGCTTGGTACCTTGAGAACATTCTCATGGAAGACCAAGTTAAGCTATTTCTAAATTCCTTACCCAAATAAAGTGTGAAATAATAAATGCTTATTGATTTGAGCCACTAAGTTTTGATCCTTTGTTATTGAAACATTGATAATTAATATTAATAGAACAAAGATACAATATATGTCAGTATAAATTAATTTATATATTAGGAAGGGAAAATTTGATTGTCCAAGAAAATAGGTGCAGAAATTATGCATACATAGTTTTGAATTGTTGATCAATATACTATGAGGGAAATATATCTCCACTATACTCTAAGGAGAAAGGGATATGAGGCAAGGAAGGCAAGAGAAATTCAGAGTGGTTACTATTCAACTTGCTTATGGCTTCTCAGTCTGACAAGGCTGACCATTCAATCACGCAGGGGAATCTCCAGACAGGCTGAAAGATGGTATGGAACTATTCTTTTTTTCTTTTTTCTTTCTTTCTTATATCATTCAAAGGACAAGAACTTTTATTGGATAATAACTCCTCATATGTTTTAGTAATATATTTATTGTTGCTATTATTTGTTTGTTTGTTGTTTGTTTTACTCTGGAGAGCAAAATAAATGGTAGACCCTTCAGAGGCCCAGTTTTATTGGGTTAGTTTCTGCAGTGATACTAGAGATGGAAACTAAGACAAAGCCTACTCTTATCCTCTGGAGAGACTAAGAAAATGAATAGGATTAGAAGATGGAAAGACATGAGTGCAGAAATTTTCTGCTGGAGCTATCCTTTAATTTGCCCAGCAACAAATCATACATTTGGGGCAGCATAATTCTTTGTCAGGCAATCAAAGGAAATCTTTGCAGAGGTGGTACCTTGTTGTAGGAGGGAATTTGAACTTGAGTTTGAATCCTAGTTCTTTTATTTACTATCTATGTGAAGTTGGGCAAGCTGTGTGACTTTCATGGGCCCCAGTTTTCTCATCTTTAAAACACTTAAAATAATAGTACTTAAGCCTAGAATATTTGAAAAATTGAAATGAGTTAATAAGTATATAATACTGACAACACTGTCCAACACAGTATAAAACAATGGAAAACCTTCAGCTATGCCCGACATTACTGCCTACTAGGACCTTATGCATAAGAAGAATAGACAAAAGCACGAAACAAATAAGGGAGCAGATGAAACCCATTTGTAGTGACTATGGACCAAAGAGGGACTAATAATTTGCAGTGAAAGGCAAAGTATGTATATAATTTGCCTAGCAAATTAAACATTATATTTGGGAATACAAAAACTGATAAATGAGTATGAGAACAAGTGCAATTTATGTGCCTGGCATTGTTTAGGCTCTTCTCCACATGCCATCTAATTTGAATAGACCAGTCAATAGGAGAAGTTGATGCCTTTCTGGTACTAATTTAGGTGGACATAGAAGAGTCCAGTTTGAAACACAAAAGTGAAATAAAACTGAATAATGACATGAATATGAGTCAGGGTAGATTTATCTGATTGATCTTAAGTTGTATGGCTCTATATTTGAAGGAAGTAGAACAAATGATGGGGAAATAAGGTCAATAAAAATAAAATTCAGTCAATGGGGCAGTGTACATCTGAAAGGCTCTGTAGGCCAGAGTCAGGAGTGAAGGAAGAAATTATGTATATCACTTCAATAAATATTTTAAGCCAGTGCTTATTATGCACCAGACATTTTGCTAGATTTAGGCTCTATAATTTATAAATAACAAGAATGCAAAAATGTTCTTGGCCACAGAGGCATGAAAATTTCAAAGATCTAATAAAAAGATATTGAAGATCAATTTTTAAAAATGGCCATAGTTCAAGTGATATATTATATGAGTAAATATATGTAGAAATACATGGGGAGAATAGGTGATAGGGGTTCATCTTTACCACAAACTATGAGGCTTGCCAATAATCGTGGAATAGTCACTTCAAGTATTTGATCATAGGCCACACAGTCTCCTATACCTGAGAACATGGAAGCTAATGATGTGAATATAATAATAATATAACAATGATGTGGTTGTCCAAGATTTCTGCTTGATGCAAGGAAAGAAAACACACAGCACAATGGTTGTACTGAGCTGAGGAGACAGAGGAGAAGCTAAAATTGACTGGAAAGAGTAGTAGGTTGAAGGGAACTATCTCCTTAAAGACATCCAGAAACATGCCCAGGTGTACCCTTGATCTGTGGCTAACTGTGGATCTACATGTACACAGGCTGAAACTCTGAGCATTGAACAACTATGATGGGATAATAATTGAGTATTACCAGAGCTAATGGCATTGGGAGACATCTGATTTCGGTCAAGTCAGGCAGACCTTGCTGAATTCCTGAGCTTCAATGCAGATTTTTGAAGGTCATTACTTAGTAGAGGGGCCAAAGAAACCCTGGAATGAATGAAGGCTCCTCTAGTCCTACTGTAAAGAAGGTTTCAAACATGTAACTAAAGGACCAAGCTGACAGTTTACCCAAACACTTCTCCAAACAGCATTATAAAGGAGACAGAAATACAACAGCTTAGCATTCATGATATTCACCATTATCCAATTAGAGGTTTTTGAACAACGAAGTGGAAAGTGTGGTCAATAATTAGAGCAAAAATAATGCAATAAGAAGGTTCAGAAGTGACAAGTTATAATTAACAAATAAGGATCTTGAAAATGCTAATATAAATATGCTAAAAGACAGAAGGCTACACTAGAATCAATGGCGTTCCCCTAATGACCTTTCGCATGTCATCAGTAACTTAAAGTAGCTGGATAACTGGAGAAGTGAGATCAAACATTTATTTGAGTGAAAAATAACTAACATTGTTGTGGTAATGCCCGAGCTACCGCCACCCGTTCACCATGTCCGAGCTGAGACAAGAAACAGGGAGTCATTCGCCACAGCAGAATGTCGAATGCCGTTTATTGAAGGAGGGAGGAAACCTTAAATACGGGCTTACAGCACAATGGAGGATCCCTGGAGGGCAGAAGTTCGCTACCCAGTGTTCTAAATTCTTGCATCTAAGCTGTTTACACCAAATGCAGGATACATGAACAAAGAACCTCCGGTGAGCGTTCAGTAAGAAGAAAATTGGCAGGGAATCAGCATAGGGAGGACATACTATGTTACCAGAAACCACCACAGCAAAACCACATGAAGTGCCATCAGTAAATACCACATGGGCCTGAGGAATAGGAGTCATCTGTACTATCTTGGGAAATATAACAGGATGCAATTTTAAAAATTGACACACATCATTGGAGGGGTGGTAAGTATCAAACCGACCCTGTATGGAGCATGTCAATATGGTCCAATCATCATTAGCTTGAAATAATGCTATTTGAGACTGGGTATATGGGGTCACCACAATATCTGGCTCCTTACCAAAAGTTTGAACACTGATCTTGATTCCCTTAAATATAATCTGAGCAACAGCCTGAGGATAAGGAGTAATGGTTTTTGCTGGAGAAGCTGGGGAATGTACCCATAGAATAGGACCTGTTTGCCAAAACACTCCAGTAGGTGAATGAGTAAAACAAAATATCAAATACAATAAGGGAGAAGAAAGATCTATATACTGCACGTGAGCCTGCTCCAGGGCCTCTTGCACACATTGTAAGGCTGTACGCCCTTCAGCTGTTAATTCATGGGGAGATAAAGGGTCAAGGTCACCCTTTAAGACATCATACAAAGGACTAAGTTGACCTGTTGGAATCTTTAAAGTGGGCGAAGCCATTGAATATCTCCCAGAAAGGTTTGGAAATCATTAAGCATGCATAGCTGACCCGTACGCAGAGTAATCTTTTGTGGACATATGCCTGTGCGTAACAATTCATGACCTAAATAATGATAGGGAAAAGATACTTGTACCTTTTCTGGGGCTATTTGTAAATTAGCCAGGCTAAGAACCTCCTGTAATTTAGAAAAGGCATCAAAACAAGTTTTTATCTTTAGCAACCAATAATATATAAGTCAATTACAATTAAATGCCAATGTTTAGGAATTGCCACAGGGCAGGTAAACCAGGCTGTATTGCTCCCATGAGAAGCATGGTTTTATTTATAGCTCTAAGATCTTGTAATAGTCTCCATTATCCTGACTTCTTGTAGAGGCCAGTTGGGATCTCAGGATTCTTGTGAAATTATAGATATAACTAGCACCAGAATCCAGTAATCTTTTAATCTCATAACATTTTTTTCTGAAGTTTTTAAAGTGTGTAGACCTAAGAATCTTCAATTGCTTTCTTTTTAGAGAATGAGTGTGTATTGGTAGCAAAAGGTGACAGGGGTGAGGACAGAATTATGCAGAATTATGGTCACAGGGAGAAGTGAGGCTCAAGCTAGAATAAGTGACTGTGAGTCTCCTTCAGATATACCTAAATGAAGGAACCAGTAGATCTAAGAATCTTAACAAACTCTAGAAAGCATAAACACACACACACACACATACACACACACAGATGAACACACACACATATACATAGGTAGGGGAGACACTTCTAACCCCCCCCAAAAGAGTCAGGGAAGATGACCCTCCCCTTACACATACACACACATTCAAAGATATGGCATGGTAAAATAGCTAAAAATATACTTATAAAGAATAAAATATTAAAAGAATCAAGATTAAAACCACATCATACCTTGGAGAAAAATGTGAAAAGTAGCTCCTTATCAGAAGCAATACAAGCCACAATTGCAGTCAATACTTGTATAGTCATAAAATAAAAAACTCACTGGGTAGCAGTGGCACACCTTTAATCCCAGTACTCAGGAGGCAGAGCCAGGCAGATCTCTGTGAGTTTGAGGCCAGCCTGGGTTACAGAGCAAGATCCAGGACAGGCACCAAAACTACATGGAGAAACCCTGTCTTGAAAAACCAAAAAAAAAAAAAAAAAAAAACCAAAAAAAAAAAAAAA
>CABHPH010138025.1:0-19061 GCA_902168325.1 Peromyscus nudipes | reverse complement strand
CTCTCTCTCTCTCTCTCTCCCCTCCCCTCCTCTCCTCTCCTCTCTTCTCTCCCTGCTGTGGATTGTTTCCTGGGGTCTTCCCGAATCTCCTTTTACTGCACCCCTGTCACTCTCCGTTATTGGTGCCCTTCCGTGGCTGTGGCTGTCACTGTCTCTGGCTATGACTGATAGTTTCTGCATCCCTCTGTTTGTACCTGTTCCTGTTTTATCTGTCTCTGTTTTTCTGCCTTTGTTTCTGTCATCTTTTAGCCCTTAGCGATCGCTCTGTTTCTAATTCCATCCCTCTGGACCCCCTGCACTCCCCCAGTGGAGGAACGCAACTTTGCTGAGTTTAACTTCATCAATGAGCAGAACTCCGAGCTACACTACCTTCAGGAAGAGATTAAAGAGGTGATCCAGGCCCATCCTCCTCACACCCTCCCTACCTCCCAGACTCCCATACCCCGTCCCCAGGCCTAGAGTGGATCCAGCTGCTGCCCCTGTCCCTGCAGATGCAGGAAGCCTTGGTCAGTGAGCATGCCAGTCAGGACACCCGGCGCCTGCAGCAAGAGCAGCAGTGCAAAGTGCTGCAGCAGGGTGTGGACAAGGTGCACTTGGAGTCCGAGGAGCTGGAGGCACGCTTCCAGACTCTCCGAGCTCAGCTGGAAAAGCTCAAGGCTGGTAAGGGCCCAAGGCTTCCCTCTCTCAGCCCCAGCCTCTTCCTTAGGAAGGATGCCATGAGCCTGTCGGGGAGCTGGCCACTAGGAGGCATTTCATGGCCCGTTCTGCATTTGCTTCTTGGTCCATCTCATACCTTTTGTCAGCCCATCTGGGGTGCATCTGTCTATCTATCCATTCTTTCATCCATCTGTCTGTTCATGAATGTCCAGGTGTATGATTGTTGGGGAATAGGCCAGGGAACTTTTATATTTATTGGAGAAAGCTAAACAATTCTCCAGAGCAATTTCTCATCTTCTCTCTCTTCCTTCCTTCTTTCTTCCTTCTTTCTTCCTTCTTTCTTCCTTCTTTCTTCCTTCTTCCTTCCTTCCTTCCTTCCTTCCTCCTTCCTCCTTTCTTTCTGTCTTCCTTCCTTCTTTAGTTTTTTTTTTTTGGTATGGTCTCTCTATTATGTAGCTCTGAATGATCTGGAAGTCGCTATATATGTAGACCACACTGGCCTCAAACTCAGAGGTTCACCTGCTTCTGCCTCACAAGTGCTGAGATTAAAGATGTGGACCACCAGCCAGCCAGCCGGGTGGCGGTGGTGCACGCCTGTAATCCCAGCACTCAGGAGGCAGAGGCAGGTGGATCTTTGTGAGTTTCAGGCCACCCTGGTCTACAAAGCAAGTTCCAAGACAGCCAGGGCTATACAGAGAAACGCTGTCTCGAAAAACCAGGAAAGAAAGAAGAAAAGCTGTGGGCCACCATGAGAATGCCTCCTTTGGTGCCTCCCTGTGCACACGTGTGCTACAGAGGCCTGTGCGCATGTGTGCTACAGAGGCCTGTGAGCGCGTGTGTTACAGAGGCCTGTGCGCGCGTGTGCTGCAGATGGCCCTGCCCAGCGTCTCACCACCACATTCTACTATGTCTAGCACCCCTCACTTGACCCCTGTGCTGTCAGCGTTTATGATAGTGTCACCCTATGGTTGTCTGTGAATTCCTGTTTGGCTTTGTGCATTTTGTTGTTGTTGTTGTTTTTGGGGTTCTTTTTTTGTTTTGTTTTGTTTGGTTTTGGTTTTTTTCGAGACAGGGTTTCTCTGTGTAGCTTTGCGCTTTTCCTTGAACTCACTCTGTAGCCCCGGCTGGCCTCGAACTCACAGAGATCTACCTAGCTCTGCCTCCCTAGTGCTGGGATTAAAGGCGTGCGCCACCACTGCCCGGCGGCTTTCTGCACGTCTGCACACCAGAAGAGGGCACCAGATCTCATTACAGATGGTTGTGAGCCACCATGTGGATGCTGGGAATTGAACTCAGGACCTCTGGAAGAGCAGTCGGTGCTCTTAACCTCTGAGCCATCTCTCCAGCCCGGCTTTGTGCATTTTTAAAGTTAAAATTTGGGTGTATATGAGTGCACATGAGTGTGCCATGGCACACAAGTGGAGGTCAGAGGACAGCTTGACATAGTTGGTTCTCTCCTTCCACCGTATAGGTCTTTGGATCAAACTCAAGTTGCCAGGCTCGACAGCAAGAGCCTTTACCCACTGATCCACCTTGCGGCCCATATCTTATTTATTTACTTAAATAGTTAAACATTTTAAAAATTAGATTTATATATTTCATGTGATAGTGTTTTGCCTACATGTATTATGTATGTCCACCACACGCATGTGGTGTCACAGACATCAGAAGAGGGCATTGGATCTCCTGGAACTGGAGTTACAGATGGTGTGAACCACCCAATAAGTGCTGCGAATTGAACCCAGGGCCTCTGCAAGAGCAGCAAGTGTTCTTAACAGTTGTGCCGTCTCTCCAGCCCTGCCGTGAATTAGATGGTTTTTCCTGTTCTGAGGTATGGGGACTGCTTATTGATTCTGGACACCAGTCTTTTGGAAGTACTTTTTTATATGGTTGGGCACTCTCCTACTTTCTTGTGTGAAATTTATCTTACACTTGATAAGATGTACTCAGCTCTCTTTGTAATTAGTGGCTTTGTGGTATAAGAAGTCTTTACCGATTTGAGGTGCAAAGGTATTCTCTTATTTTTTACTAGAACTTTGTTTGGCTTTCATATTAGAGCCTGGGTCTGTCCCCGAGGAAGTCACATGTGTGGGGCCATGCGGTGCCTAGAGTGTTTTCTCCTTACTCCTCCCTATGGAGAACTGGTGCCCTTATCTGGTCCCGGCCCCCTTTCTTGTTTTCAGGGCAGCTGAGAAAGCTTTCAGGAGACTAGCCACATTGCCTTTGGGTCCCAGTGCCACATGCTGTTATATATCGGGTGTGAGTTCACATGGGTCTGTGGAAAGAAAGTACAAAGGCACTCTAAGGATGAAATTTTTAGGCTTTCCAGCTGCAGGGGGATTAGCCTTTCCTGGACTGACTCACTGTCCCTTAGCAAAGGGCTTTTTATTGTTATCTATTTCACACCTTTAGCGAGTTAATTTCCGTATACCAAAACCTCTTATGTAAGTCCCCAAAGGGACAATGCCAAATGCAAATTCTCAGTTAAGAAATACCATGGTTTTCCGGGTTTCCCCCAACCAAGGTTTGCATAGGTTTTGAACCCCTAGGAAACTCTCAGTTAAGACTTCAAACAGGCCGGGCGGTGGTGGTGCTCGCCTTTAAAACCAGCACTCGGGAGGCAGAGGCAGGCGGATCTCTGTGAGTTCGAGGTCAGTTTGGTCTACAGAGTGAGTTCCAGGACAGAACTACACAGAGAAAGCCTGTCTGGAAAACAAAACAAAACAAATGGAAAACAAAACAAAACAAACGAAACAAAAAAGACTTCAAACAGAAGGTACCGGACAAAAGGTAGCAGCAATCACAAAAGGCAGATCAAAGCTAGGTGCTAACCCTCTGAAACTGAACCAGCTGCAGCTCTGCAGGAACTCGCCTGACACCCAGGTGTGCGCCTTCCTCTTTGGAGTCTCTGGAAGCTTCTCTTGAGAGTCAGATGGGGTGATGGTGTAGGGTAAAGATGGCGTGGCCGGAGACTGCTGTGGTTCACAAGCGGAGCGTATGTTTGTAACTGTGTTAAGTCCACACAGTCTCACTAGAAACTTCCACAGTTTATTGTTGGCTTTTCATTTTGACATCAATGAGGTGATAGCAGCTGGGCGTTGGTGGCGCACGCCTTTAATCCCAGCACTCGGGAGGCAGAGGCAGGCGGATCTCTGTGAGTTCGAGGCCAGCCTGGGCTACCAAGTGAGCTCCAGGAAAGGCGCAAAGCTACAAAAAGAAACCCTGTCTCGAAAAAAAACAAACAAAAAAAAAAAAAAAAAAAAATGAGGTGATAGCCCACTAATGACTGTGCTATTTTTATTGACTTCTCATTTGTCAGTATCTTGGAGTGTGTCAGCAATAAATATCGTAATACAGTGTAGTGCATAATACATTGTAGGATGTTGAGTGCTTTCTTCGTCTTGGTTTTTGAATATTCCATTTCTTGGCATGAATATCATCTTGTGGGTTGTCCATCTAAACCAAGGACTGCAGAGCTTCAAGCATAGGCATTTCTTACCTTCCAGTCTGGAGGCCAGAAGGGCTGGTTCTTCTGAGTGATGGCTGTGAGGAAGGGTCTGTTCCTGTGTGCCTCTTTGACTCTGGCTAGCTTCCTTTCCCTGGCTTGCAACTTACCCCACTGTGTGTCTACACCATACTTTCCCTCTGTGTCACTCTTTTGGGGGGAGGGGGCTTAAGACAAGGTTTCTCTGTGTGACAGCCCTGGCTGCCCTGGAACTCGCTTTGTAGTCGAGGCCGGCCTTGAACTCACAGAGAGCCACCTGTTTCTGCCTCCTGAGTGCTGGCATTCAAGGCGTGCACCACCACATCCGGTTATTTTACTTATTTTTATGTGTGGGTTTGCATGTGTGTACACAGGTACAAGCGTGTGTGTTACAGAATGTGTGTATGTGTGTGTTTCCCTCTGCTTTATAACGTCACTTGTCCTCTGGTGTTAGGAGCTATCGTGCTCCAAGTGGCCTTGTCTCTTCCTAACAAACCCCTTTCTGAGGCACTGGGAAGGTTTAGATTCCCAACATGAATCTAGAGGGACACAGTTCACCTGTCGTAGCCTGGTTGTTGCAGAGTCACCCTCTCTCTGCAAAGGGACAGTAAAGTGATTTCTGGTGGTTTGCTATTATTAGCAGAGTAGCCAAGACCCCTAGAGGAAGTTAAACACAAAACAGAAATCAAGATACAGGCTTAAAGAATATCCAGAGATGGCATGAAGCTTCTAAGGAGAGCAGCGGGAGCGACAGGCTCACGGCTCACCTGGGTGGGGAAGCAGGACTCAGCTGTGGGGCTTCTGCCTGTTAGCCAGAGGGCCTGGGGTGAGGGCCCAGAGTGAGGTGTCTTCTGGGACGCATGTGTTCCAGGTGGGATCTGAGCCCAGGCATTATTGGGTTGGCAGAAAATAGGTTTGTTTCCAGCCAACATGTGCCACCAACGTGTGCCACCAAGGCAGCGTCTCATCAGATCCCCTTCACCCTCTTGAGCTCTGAGGCTAGGTGGGCGTGGTTGCCTGGCTGTCTGGGCCCGACAGACCCAATCGGTTCCTGAGTGACCTGATGGCATGTTCCTCTCTGATCACAGACATCCAGCTTCTCTTCGACAAGGCTCAGTGTGACGGCAGTATCATCAAGGATCTCCTTGGGGTCAAGACCTACATTCGGGATAGGGACCTGGGCCTCTTCCTGAGTACCATCGAGAAGCGGCTGGTGCAGCTCCTCGTAGTGCAAGCTTTCCTTGAGGTCCAGGTGGGTGGCAGGGACTTGGGTGTGTGGCCCAGCTTGGCTGGGCCTGCACTAACTCCAGACTCCCACACTCTCAGAACCATATCCCTTTGACTGATGCTGCTCTTCTGGCGCTGGGCCAGAACCAAGAGGACCCTCCAAAGAAGACTACTCCAATCCAGCCTCCTGACAACCTGTGAGGCTTGGGCAGAGCAGGGAAAGGCTGACTCCACGGGACAGACAAAAGGGGGCGGGAAGGAGGGCTTGGGTATGGCTTGCGGGTTTGGCCTTCTGGGGCACAGGGGCTGAAGTGGGAGCTTGGAGAGAGGTGGGAGAGTGGGGAGATGGGGTGCTGGGACTCCAAAGGGAGGGGACAGGCTCAGGACAACTGGGATCTGTGTGTGAGGCAGAGCTATGGAATTGGACTTTCTTCCTTTCTCCCACCGAGGGAGGACTCCCCAGGTTTTGTGGTCAAAGAGGACTACCCTATGAGCAAGGAGGAGCTGCTGAGTCAAGTCGTGAAGTCGGTGAGAGTGGGGCACCAGGGTTGGGACAAGGACTTGAACTACCTGTCGGAACCCTAATGTCGCCCACCCCCAGGTGGAGCTCCAGGAACTGGAGGAGCCCCCAAGGAAGCTGGACAGCAGCCCAAGCTTGACTTTCTCCAATACTCAGATGACCCTGTCAGGCCCCTCCCTGGGGGTGCCCCGGAGGACGAGCACAGTCCCTGAATCCATTCTGAGCCACAAGACGAGAGGCCGTGGTACCGGCTCCATAAGCCATGTCACCTTTGGTGACTCTGGCTCGGCCGCAGGCCCTGTGACCTTGGCTTCTACCAGTGCCAGTGGAGCACTGGGGTCTAGCCGGGGCTCTATATCGGGCCGTGGGACCCACAAACACAGCATCTCCAGCAGCTACCTGGGGTCCACTGGCTACCTGGAGACCAGCCGAGGCCGCGAGAGCATAGGAGGTGGTATGCAGAGCCAAAGCATGGGATCGGAGTTGAGTAGAGGCCCCAGCTCCAGCAGCGGCCAGGCGTCCAGTGCCCTTCCTGCCTCCAGGCCAAGCTCCTCTACTAGCAAGGACTCGAGGGGCTTCAACTAGGGCTGCAGGTCCCTTCCTGCCTCAGTTCTTGACAGGTGTTCTAATCTTTGCCTCCTTTTCCCCCAGAGACTCTCCAATCCCTCTACGCCCAGGCCTCTTGAGTTCCCCCCATCTCTTCCCATCTCCCGCTCACTGTTAGGCCCTGTGTCTTGGCTTGGACTCTGTTGTCCCCCTTTCCTCCATGCTTCCCGTCTCTACCCCCCTAAACTCTTTCCCAAGCTTCCCTGTGTCTGATGCCTCTGTCTCCTAGCTGGACTCCCCTCTATTGACTAGGTGAATTGTAACAATAGGAAATAAAGGTCAGAGCCCAGCCTTTTCCCCAGACTGGTTCCTACTGGTGTGTTCAGACACAACTTCATCTGTTTCCAGCTCAGGGAAAAATATTTGTGAGCCTATTCCTTGATCTGCCTATGCCTGTATCCATCTATCACTGCACCCACCCACCCACCCATCCATCTTCTGCCTTTTCCCTGTTTCTGGCTCTGCTGGAATCTGTATCAGTCCAGACAGGCTGTGTTATGCTGCAGTAGCCAACATCCCCTGCATCTGGCAAGACCTCTCTTCCACATCCTGCTCTTGTCCCAGGCTGACAGAGCATTTCAATCTGGAGTTTCGGTCCTGGGAAAGGAAACATGGCAAAGCAGATGGCAACCCTTGGAGGTTAGCATGGACCCAGTGGTCTCACCATGCACATCTGCAGCAGAGCAGGCCTTGGCGGGGGTTGGGGGATGGGGAATGGTGGATGGGACTTTACAGACAGCCCTGACTGTCCCCCACAGTGGGCCATAGTGAGCTGAGTTTTGACCTAGCCAAATCTGGATGAAATTCATCATTTACCCTCTAGGCGTCCCTCCCTCCAAATGGGTGAAAACAACCTGCACTTTCTAGGGGGTTTGTGAGAATAAAACACCTTGATTCGTGGGAAGCACCTGCTACAGCCTGGCCCGACTAACACAGATCTCAGCAGAGCCGGAAATGGGGAAAACGCAGAAAGTGGGTGATGGACGGATGGATGCAGGTTGTATGGATGGATGCATGCAGAACGGATGCCCGTGACAAAGTACATTACCCAGCTCGCTGTCAGTGCTGTGCACATGGCCGTTACATTGTCGTTTGTAAAACGAGAACAAGTCTGTACATTTTCAGTTCAGATACTCTGCTAAAAGTATTCCCAGGGGGTGGTTTGTGGAGTCTTCGAAAGGAGAGGCAAGGCTGTGGTGAGTGCTGAGTGGTCGGACATGCTGGGAGGTGGAAGCTGGGGGCTGCCTAGGATCTTTGGGAAATGTCTCCTCATCCAGGCGAGGTCATGGGGCAGCAAGAAGGCCCTTTTCAGATGTGCATCTTGGACATTCAAGCCTCCAGACTGTAAGAACTTTTTGTATTTTATTTTATATTAGGATCTCATGTGGTTCAGGCTGGCCTTGAACTCAACATGTAGCAGAAACTGACCTTGAAGTTACGATTATTGTCTTGCTTCCACCTCCCAAGTGCTGGGGTTACAGATGGACACCACCGTGTCTGGTGTCTGCAGTGCTGGGGATCTGACCCTGCTCTTCATGCACACTAGGCAAGCACCCTGCCAGCCGAGCTGCAGGACTGCTGCTGATCTTGTTCTGATTTTGCAGTAGTTTGCATCTGGAGTGTCTCAGAGGCCTGCATGTTGAAAGTTTGGTTATCAGCCTATGGCTTTCTTAGGAGAGACTGAGACATTGGAGAGGTGTGGCTAGGTGGAAGGAAGTGAGATCACTTGGGGGTGTGCCTTTGAAGGAGATATTGGGGCTCCAGCGATTTCTCCTCTTTATGCTTTCTAGACTCTGAGCCGCCTTGTTTCATCCAGGCTCCCTACGGGTTCTGCCTCAGAAGCCCAAAGGCAATGGTGTCAGGTGTCTGTGAGATGACACCATGGGTTTAAAGCAAACGTTTCCTTCTTAGAATTGATGGTTGTAGGTGTTGTGTTACAGGTGCTTGGGTGGCTCAGGCCGTGGAGGTCACCCCTCACTAGATGCCTATCTTCCCTGGTGTTTTGAGTTTTAATTTCTTAACCATATTTTAATAGAATAAGAATAAAACAAAACCAAAAGGAAGTATCCAAATCTGTGTGCTCCTAATATTGATACATTATGATTAGAAAATATAAATGTACTGGTTGTTTTTTGTAAACCTAGACACAAACCTAGACATCTCTGGGAAGAAGGGATCTTGATGAGAAAATGCCTCTACAAGACTGTCCCGTAGTCTTGATTAATGGCTGATGTGGAGGGCTCAGCACACTGTGGGTGGGGCCACCCCAGGCAGGTGGTCCTGAACTGTATAAGAAAGTGGGCTGGGCAAGCCATGGAGCACAAGCCAGTGAGATGCGCTTCTCCACGGCCACGGCTTTTGCTTCAGTTCCTGCCTGCCTCCAGGTTCCTGCCTTGCCCTGACTTCTCTCAGTGATGGAGTGTGACCTAAGTGTTATAAGACAATTAAAGCCTTTCCTTCCCAAGTTGCTTTTGGTTATGGCCTTTACCACAGCAATAGAAAGCTAAGAATAAATGTTTGATAATCTACTTGTATAGTGGTTCTACTATAAACTTTCTCACTAAGAGGAGAAAAGCCAAACGTGTGTGTGTGTGTGTGTGTGTGTGTGTGTGTGTGTGTGTGTGTGTGTGAGAGAGAGAGAGACCATTTGCACAGGTGCTGAACCTGAAATCATCAATGTAGAAGAAAGCAGTTTTGAACACACAAGAAACAATTATAAAAAGCCCTGAGCACATTCTAGGTTCATCTTTTGGTGCTTATTTACTGCTCACAGAAATGTTTACTTCCCTAAGCAGGGGTTTATATTATATAACAAGTGCAGAAATACAAACTGTGGCAGCCACAGACTCAGTGTCATAATCTATCGGGGACTATGGGGGTCCAGCCCCTCGATAGTAGCCTCCCAGGGTCCGGGAAGAATCTAAAACCAGCTGATAATTACTCTTTGAAGAAATGAATCTATGTACACGAAACTCCTTAGTCCATACACTTTATTATTCTGTGTCAGTTACAAGCTTATATTCTGCTCTCATATTTAGCTCATTTCTTGCCTGATTTCTCTCTACACTTACTGTGGTCCCCTCTAGGTTCTGTCTTAATTCCTTCATCTAGTTCTGCCCCTTCTAGGTTCTCATCCATCGTGTTCTTTCCCTTATCATCTCCTCTCCCATCTTGTTCTTCCCCATCTGGCTCTTCCTCATCTTCCATCTCGTTCCTCTAGTACGCTCTTCTAGCCCTTCAACCTAGTTCTTCCCCATCTCAGTTTGTTCCTCTCAAGTTCTTACCCATCTAGTTCTTCCATTCTCTTTTCTCTTCTCCATCCCCCCGTACCCTGGAAGTCCTGGTATATATACACTTACACACAGTAATCCCTTGGCAGTGCAAATCCAGGCTTCCAGGGTCAAACGGAGGGGTGATAAGAATCACATAAAGATGCAATAACCATTAATTATCATTTGCAACCCCAAAGGGAAGTGACCAATGGGGAAATGAATTAACTAAAGGTAGTATCTAAGAAGAGGGATCTTATGTGCTCAACTATAGTCTTAAATGTGATTAGTAGAAAATGTTAAGAATCTATAAGTTGCTAGGTCGATGGGAGAAAATAAAACTGCCTTCTGTTTTCCTGTGGCTCCTATCTGTCCAAGCTATCTGCCATTTTTCTGCAGGGTGGGGGAAAGTGTGCTCGGTTGCTAGGCAACCTGTGTACAGCTAGATGCCTCTGGTGATAGTTAAAGGGAGATCTGGAACCAGAGGTAAGATTTGGGAAAGGAGAAAGTAAAGCTTAATTGGCACATCCGTCAGGCCTTCTCAAACAGGTAGCCTGGATGCTTAAGTCTGTTCTTAGAGAGTACAGAGGTATCTCTGATGAGGTACTTTCCTCCATCTGGGGATGGACCTGGCCGGATGCTGCCAATGATGATAATTACAGGGAGGCTTGAACTGGGGTTCAGGCTGAGCACAGCTCTCAGTGCAGAAGGTTATCTAAATATTTCTAGAAGTGGTTGGGTAAGGAGTTAGAGGCCTATAAAGTTAGTAAGGCTGTAAGAAAAGGAAGGTCCAAGCTAAATTGTGTAAATTTATTTACACAATTACTTAACGTCCACCTGACCTAGGCGGTATCTCCTTGTGGAATTTACCTTAAACCAGGAGACTTTCATGTGGGCTGTTATCACTATTAGTCCTTGAAAGTGGCTAAGGGAGCGATCTGATTCCAGAGAAAGCCTTTCCTGAGGCTGTTCTCCAAATACCTGGAATGTGTATGTCCAGAGAGTGATCAGTCCACACTGTTAGCGCTTCTCAGGGAAAAGTCAGTTGAGAAAACTATGAAGGCACACATGATTTTCATAACAGAAGACAGCTGACTTATAACAAGCTAAATAACACCAAAAGCTCCTTGGAATTTGGCTTCCTCTGGAGGAATTCCCTGATCCCTACAGGTAGTGACTTTGCCATAACCAGCTGAGTTCTTATGATATATTCCTGCGGCCTGCAGCAATAGTCATTGTTCTGTTGCTGTGAAGAGACACCATGACCAAGGTAACTCCTAGGAAAGAAAGCATTTAATTGGTGCTGGCTTAGTTTCGGAGGTGAGTCCATTGTCATCATGGTGGGAAGCACGGTGGCAGGCAGGCAGGCATGGTGCTGGAGAAGTAGCTGAGAGTTCTACATCTTGGTCTGAAGGCCGGGGGCGGGGGGGGGGGGGTTGGGGGGGGAGGGCCCAAACATGAGTGACACTGGGCCTGGCTTGGGCTTTTGAAACCTCAAAGCCCACCCCCAATGACACACTACCCCAACAAGGCCACACCTCCCAATCCTTCTCAAATAGTGCCACTCCTTGATGACTAAGCATTCAAATATAGGTGCCTGTGGGGACCATTCTTATTCAAACCATCAGACTCAGGGAGCAAAAAGTTTGTGTTTTGAGGGCGATGTCAATACCATCTTTCTGCCAGTCTCCACGTTACTCAAATAAGGGTGTTTCCTCTAACTCTCAGAGAGCAGCAAGGACAGAAGGAAAAGGAAGTGACAGCTATCTCTTTCTGACAGTTCCCAGAGACTTGCAAATTCCATGCTCCTGGTTGGCTGGGTTCACAAGCTCTGCTCACCACTGTTAGGAGACACACTGGGAAACTTGTTTAAATATGGTAGTCAGTTCTGAGACACCTGCCTGAGTCCGGAGGAGATAAATGTGATGAAGGGACAACTGCAGTGCCACAGGAAGGGTCAGCCATATCAGTCCAGAAAACAAATCAGGGCAAGTGCCCCCAGTCAGAGCTGCAGAGACAGGAGCTCTGACCACAGTGCCATTCAGCTGCCCTCTGCACTGAACTGACAAAAATGTATCTGGAGCAAGGAGGTGTCACCTGGGAAGGAGGCCACCATATGCATTGCAGATTCATGTAGCAGAGTTGAAAGGGTGCATTGCATAACATTTAAGTCGAGAAGAAAGTGGAGAAATCATGAATATTGATATAGCTGCAGCAGATGTTAACAGTGTCTCAGGTTCATTGTGCACTCATTGTGCACAGCGACCCAAAGCCTTTTTTATTTAAAAAAAAAAAAAAAAGAGTCATGGTCTTTCTCCAGTTGTGGCTTACTTGTAACTTCAGGGATATGTGTTTACATTGCTCCTTTGCCTGCTCTGGTGGTAGATGTGATTTCACAACATGGGAGACTAAGGCAGGAGCATCACATGAGCCTAGGAGTTCTGGGTCAGCATGGGCAAGTAGGAGATCCTATGTTGAAAACAAAATCTTTCCTACTAGCCCTAGTCCTACAGTGAGTCTGCAGTGGGCTCTTATATGGTGTCTGGTACAATGGAGGCATTCCCTGTTGTTTAGATTCATAACTTCCTCTTCAGTATGAAGACAGATGTCTTCTCAGAATGACAAAGACAAAAGGCTTTAAACCTCCCCTTTCTGAGGCTTCTGTTCCATGCTTGATTTTACTGATCAATAAAATGCTGAGTTCTGGTTGGTGCCCCAGACATGCTGACTTACTGAGCTTCCTTCCTGCAGTTCTTCCTCACATGTCTGGAATGAGGAGGTTATTGGGGGGGGGGCTTCTCACACCCATCTTCCATTTTCGGGAACTCTTGGACTGGTGAGTCTTCATGTGGCACCGAAGTACTGAGGCCTTGGTGTCACGTTGGTGGGACTTCTCTTGTGCGTGGGTCCTGATGTGGGTGTTGAGCTTTGAAGACTTGTGAAGACTGTTCCACCCTGCTGGCCCTGTAGGGTGTGCTTTCTGGTTGAAGTCCAGTGTGTTCCTGATGCTTTTGCACACTGCTGCATGTGTGCATCTTCTCACTCATGTGACTTCCATATGCTTGGGGAGGAATGACTGCCAGACAAAGGCCTTCCCACACTTGTAACACTGGCGGCTCTTCACTGTGGTACTGGCTCACTGTCATATTGAAGAAGTTTCTGTGCTGGTGTTATTCCAAGTCTGTGTTTCTACAGCATGAGATGGTACACGCAGGAGGCAGGCAGTGTGTGTACATGGGTCTGAACTCTGAGTTTCTCCCTTAAGGTGAGTCCTAGGTGGTAGTGGAGCTTGGTCAGCACAGAAGGCTTTTCCAGATGGATCCCATTTCTGAAGACCCACCCTCAATTCCTGCCTTCCAGTCCATAGGCTATATCACAGCTTCATCTGAGTTCTCACATGTGGACCCAGCAGAGACTTCAGCCAAAAGACAGGCATATTCATTGGTTTGGGTGTGTTTTGATGGTTGCTTGATGCAGGATATTTCACAATAGTGAAGTTCCATGATGGGGCATGTACTCTTGTGAGGACATGAGCTTCCAGATGGGTTGGGGGATGTCTCTTATCTGATGTCCACAGAGTCTAGCTGGAGCTGTGACTTTTTCTAGGTTTGTGGGGATGTGTTTCTAGTACCCTATTGGGGTGCGTGGGGATCTTCAGAGACCTCCTCCAGTGTTTCCTCGAAATGTTCTTGTGGAGTGGATGTTTGGTTTTGTACTGAATCATCCAATCTGTAATAAAGTGGATCAAAAGTTAGACTCTGTCTCAAGTAAAGTGAGATGAGAGAATGCAGAATTGGATAGGAAGAGATCCAGCCAAGCCCCACGCCTCCAAGAATGACATTGGGATGGGACTATTGGAAATTTGTCCATAGGTCACAATGGAGGGACAGAGGTTCCTCAGAAATGGTTCTGACCGTGTTAAGTTCACGCTGACACGCGGGAGAGAGCTGGCAGGACAGGACAATGGAAGGCACACGAGCGTAGACGGCGGACAGACACTCAGCCCTCCCTGGACCGTGCATTCTGTGTTCTCACTGAAGTGACACAAGGCATACATGGAAGGCTTTAAAAATGTGCTGTGAAGTTGGGTGGATCTTTAATCCCAGCACTCAGGAGGCAGAGGCAGGAGGATCTCTGTGAGTTCGAGGTCAACCTGGTCTACAAAGCGAGTTCCAGGATAGCCAGGGCTACAGCAGAGGAACCCTGTCTCAAACAAGCAAACATAAGACATGCAGTGACGCCTCTGGTGTCCTCCTGTCAGCCCAGCACTTGGGAGGCTGAGGCAGGAAGATTGAGAGTTGGAGGTCATCTCAGGAAAAAAGTGTCCAACCTAACAATACTAAGCACATCGGAGGATCACTCCAGGACCGTTCCCCTCAAGGGACTCCTAGACCCATGAAGGAATCCTCTCCATCTCTTCCCCCTCCAGCCCTGGGAAACCACAAGTCTGCTTTTTATCCTGCTTGGATTTTTCCAGTCTGCCGCACAAACAGAATATGACATGCTGATCAATCAGCATCACCCATGGCAGTGCTGAATACTATCCATATTGATGGGTATACCACATTTTGTTTCTCTGTTCACTCACTGATGGACATTTGGTTTGTGTGGTGTTTTGAATGAGAATGGTCCCCATAGGCTTATGTGGATTAGGAGGCGTGGCTTTGTGCGCATGTCTTTAAGGGATTGTCCTGATGAGTGGGAAGAGCTGCTTACTGTGGGTGGCACCATTTCCTAGGAAGGGGATCGAGGATGGTATAAGAGTGAAGGAAGTCAGGGACAAGAAGTTACCTAGAGATGACCTGGATCTGGAGCGAGTGTCTGCTGGGACTTGCTGAGGGTCCCCGGATCACGGGAGTGGGAAGGGCGAAAGCGGTTTCACTCAAGCTGCATGTAGTTAGTTCATCTCACAGTAACGTCGAAGACATTGGGATAGCCTAAAAATTATTCAGAGTTTAAAATCATTTTATAGGTTTCCCTAGAGACCTCAAAATGAAGTTGATTTTTAGAGACAGGGTTTTCCTACGTATTCTCGACTGTTCTGGAATTTGCTGTGAAATCCCAAGGCTTGCCTCTCCTGCCTTTGCCTCCCAGGTGTTGGGGTTACAGGAGTCTACCACCCCACCCCCCAGACCACAAAATGCACTCTTCAAATAAACATCCGGTGGAAAATTGTAGTTTTATTCTGAGTAACGTATACGCCTTGTTGCCAGAGTTTAGGCAAAGCCTGGACTTTAGAGTTGCAGTTGACTAGGCTCTGTCATGGATCCTGATATGCCAAACATAGACGTGATTGGGGTAAGAAGTGACGAGCGTGGAAGCTGCTTTAACCGCAGTGATCATGTTGGGAAGAGCAGATAAATGGGTTCAGGGAGCACAGATCTGTGTTCCGGGGATTTTACAGGGAAGGGGAAGCTGAGGGGGAGGCTGCACAGCAGGGATGTGTGCAGCTGGCAGACCAGCAGGGGTGTGTGCAGCTGGCAGAACAGCAGGGGTGTGTGCAGCTGGCAGAACAGAACAGCAGGGGTGTGTGCAGCTGGCAGAACAGCAGGGGTGTGTGCAGCTGGCCACACAGCAGGGGTGTGTGCAGCCAGCCACACAGCAGGGGTTACACCACACCATTATCTCTGCACTGGCTCTTCAAAGGGTTCTGGAGATATCATTTCAGTAGAGCAATTTGGCTCCTTTGAGATGATTACTCCTGCTTCAGAGTGCGTCCGCAGTTTCCATGGACACCGGGGTTCATCATTGCTTAGGGGAGTCTCCATGTCTTACCATGAAGTCCTGAGAGCCTCAAGAGGCAAAACACCCAGAGAGGTGGCCAAGTGGAGGCCTGACTCCAGCCGGTGTCCGAGCTGCCGTCACCCTTCAGAATTCATGTGCATTTGCCTCCTCCTGATGGCTCCTGACGATGACATCATCCCTGCTGCTGCTGGTGCTGTCAGCACCTGCCGAAATTCCTCTACACAGCTACACTTGGCATTACTCTTTCCAAGTTCTCTCTGCATTTTATTGTTCGTCTGTATCTTAGCGGCAGGTCCTTTCAGCGTCTGTTATCCTGTGTGTCCATCAGCTGTTCGCACTTGCTGGGGCTCAGGGTACCACAGGATCAGTTGATCACGGCAGACAGAGCATGACAGAGCCGGGGAAGGTAGAGCCAGCAGCGGAGGCTAGAGCAAAGCCAAGCCCAGGACTTGCTCCTAGTGGCCTACTTTCTCCAGCCAGGTCCCTCCCCTGCCTTCTGCCATCACATGTGAGCTCATCACAGGCTCAATTCAGGGATCCTCGGGACCCAGCCTCTCCTCAGATAAAGCCAAGCTCCATACATGAGCTATATATATTGGTTCTTCTCTTCTTTTTATTGTTTGGAAGGAGAGAGTCTGAACTGAGAGCATTCCTGAAGGAATTAATTCCCTGTTAGAATTGGCTGCCTAGGGAAGTGTTTCCCTAGAGTCAGCATGCAGGGGCTAAGGCAACTATGACTTAAGGGGGGCTAGGCTCCATCCTGAGCTGCCTACAGAACTTGGGCAGTGTTTGCCATGTGGTACTGGTTGTGCAGGCATGGAAGATGCAGAAGTGAGAGGGTCTTGCAGGTTTGCACCAAGGATCCAGAAAGCCACCGAGGGCAGGCATTGTGTTACGGGGTCAAATTCCCCGCAAGGGGGGTCTGAGATGCCATAGCAAATGCTGTGACGGTGAAACCCGCACGGCAGTGGAAACCACAGGATGTGGACGATGTCAAGAATGTGGACATTTAAGAGGGCAGCTGTAGGCATGGGATGGAGCTGGCCCAAGAGAGTCTGTGTGTGCTGCCAGTGACAGAACTAGAAGGGTGGAACTGCCCAGGCACAGTGATGCTCAGATGATTTCATCCCCATTTCCAGTGCCAGACACGAAGCTACAGGGTGTGATTTTGCCCTGCTTGGTTTCTGTCTTGCTTTGGTGGCACTGTATAAACGAGGTGTGGAATAGATTATCTGTTGAACTATGTAAAGATGTGTTGCATTTATTTGTGTTGGAGTATAATTGTTCAACTATGTAAAGATGTATTGCACTTGTTTATGCTGCATTTGTTTAACTATGTAAAGATGTGTTGCATTTGTTTATGCTGCATTTGTTCAACTATGTAAAGATGTGTTGCTGTTTCATCTTGCCTGCCTAAAGCACCTAATTGGTCTAACGAAAAGCTGAATGGCCGATAGCTAGGCAGAGGAGGGATGGGGGACTGATGGGCAGAGAGAAAAGGGGAGCCAGCCAGCCAACCAGGACCCAGCCAGCCAGACACAGAGGATGCAGGAAAGCAGGATGGACAGTACGTAGATGAGGTAAATGAGCCTCAGGGCAGCCACAGATTAATAGAAATGGGTTAATTTAAGTTTTTTGTTTTTTGTTTTTTTAAAGAGGTAACTAGAAACAAGCCTAAGCCAAAGCTGATCATTCATAATTAGTATTAAGTCTCTGTGTCATGATTTGTGACCTGGCCATCCAAGAAAGCTGGCTACATGGAAGAACACAATTTATTTTTATTTTTATTTTGCAGGGCCTTATAGTTAAGAGCTTGCCTGATTCTCAGAAGAGTTTGCACTTTTGAACAATTTTGTAATTTTTTTTTTCTGTGTAGCCCAGGCCATCCTGGAACTTGATCTGTAGAGCAGGCTGGCCTTGAACTCAGAGATTCACCTGCCTCTGCCTTGAGTTCTGGGATTAAAGGCATGCGCCACCACCACCTGGCTTCAACTTTGTAATTGTTAAGACTGAGACTTTTAGAGATGAACTAAATTAATTTTGCCTAAGGAGAGGAACATGGTACTTTAGGGACCAGGGTCGAGTGTGTGTGTGTGTGAGTGTGATATGTGTATGTTTATGCATGGATATGGAGAGGCCAGAGGTCAATGTTGGTATTTTCCTCTATTGCTCTCTACCTTTTTATTTTATTTCATAACCTCACCTACCAACAACCACACTTATAAAAACTCTCACCTGCTATTCCCTTTCTCTTTATTCAGTCTAGACACCAAACCATGAACTGCCAACACCCACCTACAAACAGCCTCCTCTACCAGCAGCCTACAGTTTGGGGCAACATGGATGAATGTGAAAGACAAACATGTGGAAGCTAACAGGTCCAGGGTGGAGTGGTAGTTTCCGAGCCTGCGAGGAAGTGGGGGACAGGAAGATGGAGGCAGCAAGGTTAACAAGTACAAGGACACGATGTGAAGGGGGAGTGACTTCTAGTGCTCTGTAGCATAGTAGGATAGTAGTGATTGACAAGAGTTAATTGTAGGCCAGGCAGTGGTGGTGCACGCCTTTAATCCCAGCACTCAGGAGGCAGAGCCAGGTGGATCTCTGTGAGTTCTGAGGCCAGCCTGGTCTACAGAGCGAGATCCAGGACAGGCTCCAAAACTACACAGAGAAATCCTGTCTCGAAAAACAAAACAAAACAAAACAAAAAAGAGTTAATTGTATACTTCCAAGTAGTGAGGATCGAGGACATTGTTGTTCCCAACACAAGCAATGAATGTCGGAGGCCACAGATATACAGTCACTGTGATTACCCCAGCTGTGTTCCTGCATGTTGTATCTTTACCAAACCATAGCCTTCCCTGGGTCACGCTGGCTCAGGGAGTCCCTTTCTGTCTGGGCAGCTGTGTCCTCTGTCATTAGCTGCCTCCTGCAATTCTGGTCTCCTGTTGATCTCTTCCTTGCTTCAGTGGCCTAGTCCCAGGAGTTCTAGCATCTCTCACCCACTCTTTGCTGAGGTATAAACTAGTTTGTATTCATTATACATATATTCTTGCTTGCTGAGGCCAGGCTGCAGGGCTTAACATAGGCAGAAGAAGACAGAGAGGCCCCAGCAGAGGAGTCCAGTTTCACATTTTCCAGTAGAATCTTTTGGAAGGCAGCAGAGGAGAGGGTTTTCTGATCAGTCATGGTCTGCAGCTCCCGTGTGCAGATGCAGGAGGCCTCCACAGCATTGATAAGCAGGAAGCAAAAAGCCTCCACTTTGCAGCACACACAAGGCATGGATGGTGGCCCCACCAGGAGAGCAGACACTATCCTTGAGCTGCTAAGGATGCTGTTCTGAGTCTCGTAGCGTCTTGGCTGACACCAAGAGGGCCTGGGCCCCAAGGCAGACTGTCAGGCCCCTTGAAAGCCCCATATTCACACCACCATCAGCCAGAGCATCCAGGGCTTGAAAGCATAGGCAGGGCCACTGCCACTGAGCCCTGTGACAACTGAGCCCTGTGACAGCATTGGTCAAATCTCCCTCCACTTCTGTCCAGAAGCCCACACTGCC
>CABHPH010138023.1:14413-28251 GCA_902168325.1 Peromyscus nudipes | reverse complement strand
CGGGCTGATCGATAAGGGGTCGCCGGGGGCATAGACCCGAGGGCCGCAAACCCCCCTTTCCCACGTAACCACCTCATTCAAGGCATTTGTCACGCGGGCGACACCGTCATGGGCGTGGCAGTTCCCCAAAATGTGCAGGGAGCCGGAGTTCACACTAGACCTGGCAGATCTCAGAACCAATCACCTTGATGGAGGCGCTGGCAAACCTGGAGAACTGTTTGATGTCCTGCCCCTTCTTGCCAATGATGGCGCCCACAGCCTGGGCGGGGATGAACACTTGGACCATCTCCTGCTCCGGAGCCTGCTGCCAGGACAAGAGACTCCTTACTAAAGGACCAGGGAGTGGGGCGAGGCAAGACCCAGGAGCCCCTCTATCCTATTTCCTCACAGCCTCCAAAAGAAACAGATGCGGGTACCCAGCTGCACCCTGGGCAATGGAAGGACACCACGGATTCCTTTTAGCCCCCCCCCCCCCCCCCTAGCTAAAGGGAAGCAAAATCCAGTACAAAGCTGCCGCCACCACCACAGGAGCTACCTCGGCGGGGCTGCTCTCCTTGGAGCTGGCATTCTGGCTGCATGTCTCTCCTCCCTCCAACCTGCCAATGTCCCCTCCCCCCACTCCCATGGGTCCCCGGTAGTAAGACCTTCCACCTACCATGAAAGAGCTATAGGGGGGCAGCCCCAGTGACGCTGCTGGGAGGTGGTGGGACGGCACTGGACGAAGCTGGGAAGAGACCTACAGCGGCCAGGTTGAGACCGGGGATGAGATGGGACTGTAACTGGAGGAGAGACGGGAGGTCCAGGTCAGCCTGGTCTATGAGCTCAGCTTGCTGAGGGGCCTGCTGGGCCCTGGTGTGTGGCTCTGGAGAACTTACAGGAGCCGGTCCCCCCAGCACAAGTCAGCTCCCCACAGGAGGTATCTCCTTCTGTCAAAACCTGCCTGCCATTGTGGGTTTTCTTGAGCCATGGAGATGTCCTCACTGGACTAAACTGGAATGCCCGATCAGGAAGGCAGCCAGCAGGCTTCCTATTTGTTTCTGCCACGTTGATGGAAGCAAAGCAGGCCCATGATCTGAGAATGTGACGCCCCTCTGCGAGAAACTGGGGTGACTTTGGGAATGAGGAGAATTTGTCTCAAAAAAAAATCTGGCAGGAAACTTTTTTTTATTATTTTTAATTTAACAGGGAGCTGAAAGCCAGGCTGGTGACACCTTCCTTTAATCCCAGCACTTGGGAGGCAGAGGCAGGCAGATCTCTGTGAGTTCGAGGCCAGCCTGATCAACATATTGAGTTTCAGGACAGCCAGGGCTACACAGTGAGACTCGGTCTCAAAAGAAAAAAAAAAGTCAGAAGCTCATTTATTAGTAAAAGGGGGACCTGTAGGGCCCCGGCCCCCATTTTGGGTAACTGCTGCCTTGCTTGCGCACCTTAACCTTGATATCCTCCCTATGCTAATTCCCTGCCAGGTTCCACCCTCCTGAATGCTTAAGAGAAGTTCCATGTCTGTGTATCCTGAATAATGGGCGTTAACAGATTAGAAGCAAGATTGTAAAACATCAGTAGCGAACTTCTGCCCTCCAGGGTCCTCCCATTGTGCTGTAAGCCTGTATTTAAGACCTCCTCCCCCCCTCAATAAATGACATTCGGCATTTAAAATTAAAATATATATATATATATAATTGAATGAATACTGCAAATGTAATCTATGAATACCACAAATGTGATTAATATCATGAGTGTAATTAATGAATATCATGAGTGTAAATTAAAAAATAAATTAATTATTTTTTTTTAAAAAGGTGGGGGTGGGCTGGAGCGATGTCTCATTGGTTAAGAGCACTGGCTGCTTTCCAGAGGACTCGGGTTCTGTACCCATCAGCTACATAGTGGCTCACAACTGTAACTCCAGTCCCAAGGGATTCCATCCCCACATCTGGCCTCCAAGGGCACTGCACACATGTGGTGCACAGACACACATGCAGACAAAATACCCATATGCAAAAAATAAAAACTCTTTTTCAAAGGCAGGGAGCTGGGCTGGGCTGGGGAGACAGCTCAGCAGGTAAGGGCACCTGCCACTGAACTTCATGATCTGAGTTTGACCTTGGGACCCACACGGTAGAAGAGAACCAGTTCAAGCAAGTTGTCCTCTGACCTCTTGTGCACCATAACACATGTCCATACACGTACACACACCTACACACAAACAAATGAAATATAATTTAAAAATTTTTTTAACTTAAATGGGGGCCGGGTGGTGGTGGCGGCGGCGGCAGCAGCGCACGCCTTTAATCCCAGCACTCAGGAGGCAGAAGCAGGCGGATCTCTGTGAGTTCGAGGCCAGCCTGGGCTACAGAGCGAGTTCCAGGAGAGGCTCCAAAGCTACACAGAGAAACCCTGTCTCAAACAAACAAAACAAACAAAAAAGAAAACTTACATGGGGAGGGTCTTAAACCAGGCATGGTGGCACATTCCTCTAATCCCGGCACTCTGGTGGTAGAGGCAGGAGGATCAGAAGTTTAAGGCTATCCTCAGCTACATAGCAAGTTTGAGGCCAGCCTGGGATACATGAAACTTTGTCTAAAAAAAAAAAAAAAAATCAGGGTGGCCAGTAGCTCAGTGGTGCATTTGCCGTGTGTGTGTGTGTGTGTGTGTGTGTGTGTGTGTGTGTGTGTGTGTGTCGCCCTGGGCTCAATCCCAGAACAGCACAACAAACCCAGGACTTGGCTATGACCCTTGCTTGGCTCACATGCACTTGTGAACATCATAGTAGTGGGAACATGTGATTGAAGAGATTCTTCATGTCATGCTAAATCGGAAGCAAAGATCAAGGAAGAGACTGGGGACCAGGTATAGCCTTCAAAGCCTCACCCCCTTATTTCCTCCAACTAGCTTGTACCTCCTAACGTTTCCAGAATCTTCCAAAACAGCACCACCAGCTGGAGACCAAGCATATAACACCCAAAACTGCAGCAGACATTTCATATTCTAACCAAGCATCCTCAGTGGTCCAAGTACCACTGATGCGGGTTGTGGTCAGCCCCCTATGGGTTCCTAAGACTCATTTAAGTGGCTTTATTCTGCCCTGTAAGAGAAATAGAAGAAAAAAAAAGAGCAGAGATGTTTAGGTATACTGGTTTTTATTTGTTTTGTTTGGCTGGTTTGGGTTTGGGGGTTGTTTCTTGTTCTTTGTTGTTTTTTGTTTGTTTGTTTTATCATTTGGACCTGGCATCCTGCTCTAAGCACAAGCAACAGGATGTTTGGTGGATCGACCACAATTCCACCAAAACTGCACAAGCAGCTTTTATTGTGCTTAGACCCATTCATCCACCATATAACAATATCCCCATTGGCTCCCAGTTACTTTCTCTAGGGTCACTGGGAGTGACTTCTCCCTCCAAAGGGCACCTAATGGCACCGTAATCTGACTCATCTGGGGGATGCTATGCGGTTGTATGTTAACTCTGTTTGATTCAGAGGCTGAATGGAACATATTTGTGGCCCTCCCAGGGTGTTTCATCCAAACAACACTCTAGGCCTTAGGATATTTGACAGCACAGGATATGGCTGGGTACCTGGTGCAGTTTTGTGAGGGCCCAGGTCTGGGAGCAGCAAAGTCACCAGGGGAACGAACTGCCCATTGCTCAGGTTTATCTATATGAGAGGATGGGGGCAGAGCAAGACCGTCTAAGGCAGACAGAGAAGTGGGGGCTGGGGAGATGGTTCGGTCAGTGTTTGTGTTCAGATCCTCAGCAGCTTCCTAAAGCCAGGTGTAGTGTGCACTTACACGCCTAGTTCTGGAGGAGTGGAGACAGGAGGATCCCTGGAGTTCCCTGGACAGCACATCTTGCCAAATCAATGACTTCCAGGTTCAGTGAGAGGACTGTATCTCCAAAAAAATTAGAAGAAGGAGAAGGAGAGGGAGAAGGGAGAAGGAGACATCTAACATCAACCTTTGACCTCCAACATACACTTTCACACGTGTGTGAGCAACCTCTCATGGAACTTTTTTTTTTAAGGCAGGGTCTCTCTATGTAGTCCAGCCTGTCCTAGAACTCAGTTTGTAGACCAGGATAGCCTTGAACTCACAGAGATCCTCCTGCCTCTGTCCCCAGAGTGCCAGGGCTAAAGGCATGCACCACCACACCCATCCAGCTGATGCAAATTCAATGTCAATTCACAGCTTGCTAACGGAAGTCAGTTAGGGATGGTGAATGTTATTCATCACAAGGATGCCTCCTTCCTTGCTCTTTCCTGTGGTGAAGGGTTGTAAATGAAAGCAAAGGGCTTGCATGAACTAGTGGATAATAGAGGAATCTCCTATTCCCTCAGCACCCACCCTTTCCCTTACTGGAAGCTGGAGAAAGAGACTGGAGTCTGTCACCCTTTGAATTCTGTCACTCCTGGGTCATCCTGCAGCACCTCAGTGTCCGGCTCCTTGATGAAGGGCAAGTTCTCCTCCACCACAGAACACACTTGATGGACCTGAGATGTGACCATGGTCCAGTCTGCAAACCACCCATGCAGCGAGGAGTAAGATCACAGGAAGCAGGCATACTTACCCAGGCCAGACCAAGAGGCCATGGGGGCCATGGATAGAGACTAGAACAACTCAGGGATTGAATGCTGGGTCAGAGAGAAAGTCCTTCATCAGCCCAGAGCTGTTTCTAATTGACCAAGGCCCTTTGATACATGACAGACTATGATGGCCACTCTGTCTCTCATAAGTTCCTTTAATGGAGGAATGATCAAAACTTTCTTTTCCCCTGGTCCATCTTAGAACACAAACCAAGGTGTTAAAACACAAACCCCACAGCTCCCCAGAGTTTTCTTGAGTGTGAGCAGCAGGAAATATTAGATAGAAGGATTTATATTGCAGAGATAAACAGATAGAAAATAAAGGATAGCCTCGAGAGGACCTGGAACCTATTCCAACGGGCCCCGACTGTCTCTGCCCCAGGGTATTTATAGAGATGCCAAGGGGTGGCGCAAAAGACCTCCTCCCCCAGCACAGCTAAGTGCAGACCATCTCAGACACCTGCACTCAGGCCCGTGGTCCTAAATCATCCTCTCTATACGGACCTGCTGGGTAAAGCCACGAGGAACCTGAAAACGGGCTCCCACACCAAGGGAGATTCCTGGGACTCAGACGCTTCGGAATAGGAAGGCTTCAGGGTACCAGAGCACTATGCCTACCTACCTCACACAGTCTTTGGGAAAACCTTCAACAAAGCACCTTGATCACTATCAGGATGAGGTTTAAATCAGCTGTAAAAGAAGCACATACATCTTTAGTCCCAGCTCTTCGGGAGGTTGAAGTGGAAGATTGCTTGAGCCCCAGAGTTCAAGGTCAGCTTGAGCAACATAGTGAGGATTCCAAGTGTGTTGTTAAGTATACCTGGTCTTGCCTGCAACTGTGATCTGCAGAAGTTAATGATCTGGAGACTTTCAGTGTTGAAAAGCCAAATTCTCTCTTCCTTAAGTAAGCATAGACTAAGTTTAAATAATAACAGCAATTACCATAAATACAATACCATAAGACAACTCAAATTTAGTATTACCATATAGTCCTAGGCATGTGGTGGTTTGAATGGGAATGTCCTCCATAGGCTCAGGTGTTTGAATACTTATTCCCCAGTTGGTGGCGCTGTTTGGGTAGTTTTAGGAGCAGTAGTCAGAGCTATAGAGTGAGACCCTATCTCAAAAGAAACAAACAAACAAAAGTCGGGCATGGTGGTGCACCCCTTTAACCCCAGCACTCAGTAAGCAGAGGCAGGCAGATCTCTGAATTTGAGGCCAGTCTGGTCTATGGAGCAAGCTCCAGGACAGCCAGGACTACACAGAGAAACCCTGTCTGGGGTGGGGTTGGGGGGTGGGGGGGGGGGGGTAGGAGGGTGAGGGGGGGTGTTCAAAGTCATCCTTAGTTACATAATGAGTTTGAAGCAAACTGGGACACATAAGACCCTATCAACAACAAAAGACTCAATGACTTAGTACTTTTGTTGTTACTGTACTGAGATACCTGTAACTTTATAAAGAAAAGAACATTAATTTCCTCATAGCTCTGGAGGTTCAAAATCCAAGACAGGGCAGCCTTGTTCAGCTTCTAGGGAGAACTGGATCTGGATGGAGGATGTATCCACGTGGGACCAAGAGATAACGTCTCAAATCGAGAAGCCAGAGATTAGGATTCTATGATCCCTCCAAAGAGCATGCTCCAAGTTCATCTAAGGAGTTTCTATGGAGTCTCTAAGACACTCCGTGTAAGTTTTTTTCTAGCCAATACTATAACTCGCATTTACCACAAAAAATTCAAATCTTTTCATCTCCTCCACCTAGTAAGACTTTTATGCAAATGTTTCAACCTCTCCACAAGTAAAAGGGAGAGGCCCTGCTGCATTTTCAGGACAGACGTGCCTGAAGAGGCCAATCCCTTCCTGCTTTCCTTTGCAATGATTGAACAAAAGATTCTAACTAAAACCTAACTTTCTGAGCATGTGTATTTTGCTTGCAAGTATGTCTGTGCACCCCATGGATGCCTGGTGTCCACGAAGACCAGAAGAGGGTGTGAGCCCCGCTGGATCTAGAGTTACTGATGGTTTTTTATTAAATCTCAAACCCTGGGACAAATGGCTGAGGGGCCTGTTGAACATATCAAAGCAGACGCTGGTCACCAGGTTCTCCCAGCATCCCTCAGACCCTACCTGTTACAGGGTATGGCTGGCATACCCCACCCTGTACCAACCTCCCAGCTCCCCAGCCCAGGGTCTGGGCTGCCCTTCCCCCAGAGGCTCTTCCCAGCCATTTTGGTTACCTGCCCTTCTTCGGTCTACTTTTACCTTCTTGGCCTCTTGGTCTGGCTCTTCCTTCTCCCCTCCCCCTCTCCTCACCTGGCTCAGGGTCATGTCCACTCTGGACTCTCCCAGACGTCCCTGCCTCTGGCTATTCTCTCTCTTTTATCTACAATAAACTTTCTCCTCCAACATCCCTAGGAGCAGCCATGTCCTTTCCTTTTTCTTTATTTTCATTCACTTTTGAGCAGTCAAGCAGGGGCTGGGAATGGAACCATGGTCCTCTGGAAGAGCAGCCAGTACTCTTAACCACTGAGCCATCTCTCCAGGCCCTGTGCATGGCATGCATCTGCCCAGACTGCCATTGCATCTGCCCAGCATGTTTCCCTGCATGCTCGGGATACCCTCGGGGTCCCCTGTGCAAATTCATAACACCCACCACAACCCCTGGCACCAAGTACTGGGATTCTATAATCTACCTTGTACCACAATGCCTGGGGTACACACCCTTAACCTGTACCTAAACCACAGCACCTCACTTGGGTCAATTAGTTTTTACATCATAACAAACTACCCTAAAACTTAGTGACTTGGAACAAGTTTGTGTCTCATGCTTGTACAACGCTTTTGGTTTGGACTAACTTAGCTGGGGCTGAGGCTGAACGACCTAAAAGTCTCATTCACACTTTTCGTGGCAGAGCAGTCTGAGGAAGCCTTGGTTGGAATCATTAATGGCTGCTCCATCTAGTCCCTCATCTTCCAGCAGGCAGGTGTCTTCACAAAGACAGAAGGGTTTGAGAGATCAGCAGGAGAGAGCACTCCATACCCCGGGCTAGGGCTTGAACCCAGGCCTCCCCACCATGCTAGGCAAGCATACTACATGCCCAGCTCCACAAGCCCTTTCAAGTCTTTTATGGTTTAGCTAAGGGAGAACAAGGCACCTGGCTACACTCACTGAAAGGTGAGAAACAGACTCCCACTCATGAGCACTGTCACAGTCCTAACGCAAAGAGACGTGCAGGCAGGGCCTGTGGAATCGGTGGCCATTTCTGCAGTCTACCACGTGGCTTTAGGCAAGGCTAAATCAAAGGTGTGATGATCACACCCTTTGAAAGTAAAAATTGAAAGGATTAAGGCAGTGACTGTAGATCTGTTCAGCCAGACAAAAGGGTTCCTAGCACGATTAACTGTGTGGTCCCACAAAAGCCTGATAGGCCTTTTGTTAAGCCCTATATCTGATATTAAGTCTAGGGGGAAAGTATGAAAGAACTGTGGGCATGGCTTTTAGCCCATCAAATGGTCTGGAATCAAATTCCGAGAACACGCTCAGTTCTGAGAGTTTGGCAAAGTGCCCCAACCTGGTCTGAAAGGGGACTAATGATGTAATCTAATCTCTACCTCTCGACTTTGTTCAGACAGGAAGGAAGTTAAAAAGCTTGGTAGCTACACAGAACACACATTCCTTAGTGTCCTCTAAAACTACCAAGCAGAACCAAGCTTGGTGGCTCATCCTGTATTCCCAGCCCTCGGGTTACTGAGGCAGTGTGACCGGGGAATCTGAGGGTCCCTTTTTGGGGTTCTTAATCTTGTTGACAAGGATTTAGAAACACAAGCTAGGGAGGTGGTGCGGTGATTTAAGAGCATTTGCTGCTCTTGCAGAGGACTCAGGTTCCCAGCACCCACAGACAAGCAGCACAGAAACACCTTCCAACTGTAACGCTAGTTCCAGAGCACTGATGCCCTCTTCTGGGCACTTGCGCGCACATGACAGACACTCACACAGCCTGTTCTATAGAGAGAGATCCAGGACAGGCACCAAAACTACACGGAGAAACCTTGTCTCGATATATCCTTCTGGGGTCTTTGATAGAGCTGAAGACTAGACAGTTATTATAGTTTTCCTTAGTTATGATAAAAGGTAAATTAGATGTGAAACTTCAGACTCACCAAGATAAGATAGACAATAGAGCCGGGCGTTGGTGGCGCACGCCTTTAATCCCAGCACTCGGGAGGCAGAGGCAGGCGGATCTCTGTGAGTTCGAGGCCAGCCTGGGCTACCAAGTGAGCTCCAGGAAAGGCACAAAGCTACACAGAGAAACCCTGTCTCGAAAAACCAAAAAAAAAAAAAAAAAAAAAAGATAGACAATAGAGTATTTTCTCTAATTTTTTCAAATACAAATGGACTAGATATTGTAACTGTAATTCTTACTTGATAATTGTTTTGTTGTATGAAATTTTACTATGATAAAGTTAAAACATTCATTTTTTATTTAGACAAAAAGGGGTAAATGCTTTCGTACACTATGAAAATGCATTGCTCTCAGGGGCTGGAGAGATGGCTCAGGGGTTAAGAGCACTGACTGCTCTTCCAGAGGACCCGAGTTCAATTTCTAACACCCATATGGCAGCTCACAACTGTCTGTAATTCCAGTTCCAGGGGACCCAACAACCATGGCAAAACACCAATGTGCATAAAATAAAAATTAAAAGAAAATGCATTGCTCTGTTAATAAAAAGCTGATTGGCTGATAGCTGGGCAGGAAGAGATTGAGTGGGAGAGCCAGACTAGGAGAATTCTGGGAAGAAGAAGGGCGGAGTCAGAGGAGTTGCCAGCCGATGCAGAGAGAAGTGAGATGGGCATGCCATACAGAGAAAAGATACTGAGCCACGTGGCAAAGCATAGATAAGAAATATGGGTTAATTTAAATGTAAGAGTTAGCTAGTAACAAGCCTGAGGTATCACATGAGCATTTATATTAATATTAAGACTCTGTGTTGGTTATTTGGGAACTGGTGGTCAGGACAGGAAATCTCCACCTACAAGTTAGGGTTACTATTGCTATGATGAAATACCATGACCAAAAGCAAGCCAGGGAAGAAAGGGTTTATTTGGCTTATACTTCCATAATATTGTTCACTGAAGGAAGTCAGGACAGGAACTCAAAACAGGGCAGGAGCCTGGCTGGAGGCAGGAGCTGATGCAGAGGCTATGAAGGAGGGCAGCTTACTGGCTTGCTTGCCATGGCTTGCTCAGCCTGTAGGTTTCTTATACAACCCAGGACCACCAGCCCAGGGATGGCAGCATCACAATGGGCTGGGCCCTCCCCCACTGATCACTAGTGAAGAAAATGCCTTACAGCCAGACCTAAAGGAGGCATTTTCTCAATTAAAGTTCTCTCCCTTTGGATAACTCTAGTTTGTGTGTCAAAGCAAGACTAATTAGTCCAACATGTATTCAGGTGACTCATTTCTTGAAGGGGTGCACTCCTGGCTATGATTGACTCACTGGGATTAACTTGATTTTTATTCTGTATATATGTATATGTAAGTGTTTGCCTTCTTGTATGTATGTGCATCACATGTGTGCCTGGCCCCAGATTCTATTCCTTTAACTGAGAGGAAGCAGCCTTGCCTCAGTGGACCTCAGCAAAGCCCAGGTACCTCCACCTTTGATCTCCCGGAGCTGGAGTTACAGGCAATTGTGGGATGCCCAACCTGGGTGCTGAGAGTCAGACTCAGGTCCTCTGGAAGAGCAGTAGGTACTTCACTGCTGAGCCGTCTCTTCTCCAGCCCCTCACCCCCTATTTTGTGTGTGTGTGTGTGTTTTGAAACAAGGTCTCATGTAACCCAGGCTAGCCTCAAATTCTTTTTGTAACTGGGAATGGCCTTGAACTCCTGATCCTCCTGCCTGAGTGCTGAGATTACAGGGGGACACCATTATGCCAGGTTTATGTGGTGATGGGGGTGGTATCCAGGCTTTGTGCATGCTATCAATTGAGCCATGTTCCTAGCCTCTGGTTTTGTTCTTATATCGCATGCCTCCCCTCCCCGCCCCCTCCGCCCAACTTAATGTCTTACTGAATTGCCATGACCATAAACTTCAAAACATAGTGAAGTGACATGTTTGGGTTTTTCTTTAGCTTTGGCTTTGTGGTACTGGGGGTGGAACCCAGGGGGCTGTGCATGCTGGGCAAGCACATTCACCTGCTGCAGCATCCAAAAAGCCTTCTTCCTGCTTCCCTGGAGGTTTGTAATAATACATGTTTGTTCTAGTTTTGCAAGTTTAGCTCTTTAATAACTACCAGTGTGTGTCTTCTCTTTTTGGGGGGTGGTGTGGCTTTTTGAGACAGGGTTTCTCTGTGTAGCCCTGGCTGGTCTTGAATTCAGAGATCTGCCTCTGCCTCCAGGGTGCTGTGATTAAAGGCGTGCATCACCACCACCCAGCCTGTATCTCCTCCTTTATCTTCAATTTGGTTGTGACTCTTCTCCCAGGTCGTGATTAGCTTTCTAGAACTCACTAATATTATTGTGACTTTATTTTAAAAAGTAGTTTATTTATTTTTATTTTATGCACACTGGTGTTTTGCCTGCATGTGTGAGGGTGTTGGATCTTGGAGTTTCAGACAGTTGTGAGCTGCCATGTGGGTACTGGGAATTGAACTCAGGACTTCTGAAAGAACAATCAGTGCTCTTAACCACTGAGCCATCTCTCCAGACCTATCGTGACTTTTAAAAGCATTGATTCTTGAGTTAATAACTATTGTTTCTTAGTATCCTGATATTTTTGAGATAACATGTGTTATATGTGTATGCGTGTTTTTGCTTACTTGTGTGTATGTGTGCCGCCTGTGTGCAGTATCCCAGGAGTTCAGAAGAGGGTGTCAGATCCCCTGGAAGTGGAGCTACAGACGTTTGCACATGGCCGTGTGGGTGCTGGGAACCAAACCTGGACCCTCTGCAAGAGAAGCAAGTTATCTGAGTCATGCTGTGGGATGTGCTGTATGTTAAATGTATTGCTCTGATTGGTTAATAAATAAAATACTGATTGGCCAGTAGCCAGGCAGGCAGTATAGGTGGGACAAGGAGAGAGGAGAATTCTGGGAACAGAAAGGCTGAGGCAGAGAGACGCTGCCAGCCGCCGCCATGAAAAGCGAGATGTAAGGTAACGGTAAGCCACGAGCCACGTGGTAACTTATAGACTAATAGAAATGGCTTGATTTAAGATAGAAGAACTAGATGACAAGAAGCCTGCCTCGGCCATACAGTTTATAAGTAATATAAGTCTCTGTGTGTTTACTTGGTTGGGTCTGAGCAGCTGCGGGACTGGCGGTGAGAGAGATTTGTCCTGACCATGGGCCAGGCAGGACTGGAGAAAACTCCAGCTACAGAGTCATCTCTCCAGACCCAAGGATGTAGAAACTTTGTGCATCCCTGAGAGCCTCATGAGTGCTAGGAGAATGCTCTATTGCTGGGCAACTTTTATTTCTTATAGAATTAATTCATGTCCTCAGGTCAACTGACTCAAAGTGATTACATTAAGTATCACAATTCTCAGTTATTGCTGTTTTTTTGTTTTTGTTTTTGTTTTTTTGTTTTTCGAGACAGGGTTTCTCTGTGTAGCTTTGCGCCTTTCCTGGAGCTCATTTGGTAGCCCAGGCTGGCCTCGAACTCACAGAGATCTGCCTGCCTCTGCCTCCCGAGTGCTGGGATTAAAGGCGTGCGCCACCAACGCCCGGCTTTATTGCTGTTTTCTAAATATAGAAACGTTTTAAGTCTACAAATGTACCTTTTTCTGTTAAACTGGCTGTAATGGCTCGTGCCTTTAATCCCAGCACTCAGGAGGATCTCTTTAAGTTTGAGGCTAGCCTGGTCTACAGAGTGAGTTCCAGGACAGCCAAAGCTATTACACAGAAAAACCTTGTCTTGAAAAACCAAAGAAGAAAAAATAAAATAAAATAAAAAATAAAAAAAAACCACCACAACAACAAAAAAACGTATAATTTTTTTATAATTTCTTTTCTATTTTTGAAAAATACAGATGCTTCATGAATTTGCATGCCATCCTTGTACAGGGGCCATGCTAATCTTCTTGGTATCATTCCGATTTTAGTATACGTGCTGCCGAAGCGAGCCTATAATTTTTTTTATAAATTGTGTGTATGTGCATGAGAGGGGTACACACACATATACACGCCATCAGTAATGTATGAAAGTCAGAGGACAACTTCGTGTAGTTAGTTCTCTCCTAAATAAAAACAAAAGGATTATTTTTTTTATTTGTTTTTATTTTTGTGTACGGATGTTTTACCTGCATGTATACTATGTACTGGGTACTATGTGCATGCAATGCCTGTGGAGGTCAGAAGAGGGCGTCAGAGCCCCCGGACGGCTGAGAGAACTGAACTCAGGTCCTCTGCAAGAGCAGTACACCTCTTAACCACTGAACAATCTCTCCATCCCCTTTCTACTTTTATGTGGGTTCCAGGAGAGCCAGAGACCAACCCTGTTTTCTTTTCTCCTCCCTTAACCCCCACCCCAACACAAGAGTTCTCTGTATAGCTCTTGCTATCCTGGAACTCACCATGTAAACCAGACTGGCCTCGAACTCAGAGATCTACATGTCTCTGACTCCAGAGTGCAGGGACTAAAGGTGAGCGCCACCACATCCAGCTTCACCTTTTTTTTTTTTTTTTTTGGTTTTTCGAGACATGGTTTCTCTGTGTAGCTTTGTGCCTTTCCTGGATCTCGCTCTGTAGACCAGGCTGGCCTCGAACTCACAAAGATCAGCCTGTCTCTGCCTCCCGAGTGCTGGGATTAAAGGTGTGCGCCACACCGCCCGACTTAATAAATCTTTTTTTGTTTGTTTTTTTTTTGGGGGGGGGTTGGGTTTTTTGTTTTTTTTTTTTTTTGAGACAGGGTTTCTCTGTGTAGCTTTGCGCCTTTCCTGGAACTCACTCTGTAGTCCAGGCTGGCCTCGAACTCACAGAGATCCGCCTGCCTCTGCCTCCCAAGTGCTGGGATTAAAGGCGTGCACCGCCACCGCCCGAATTCACCTTTACTATGCTAATTAGTACCAATGACTGAACATACGGAATGAAAACATTTTGTGTCAACATTCTGCGGCATGTAATCAAAGCTGTCTTAGGAAGAACACTGACAGGAGCTGGCTAGATGGGCCAGCAGGTAAGGGCACCAGAGCGACCCTGCCTCAAAAGATAGATAGATAGATAGATAGATAGATAGATAGATAGATAGATAGATAGATAG
>CABHPH010138023.1:0-14403 GCA_902168325.1 Peromyscus nudipes | reverse complement strand
TAGATAGATAGATAGATAGATAGATAGATAGATAGATAGATAGATAGGTAGGTAGGTAGGTAGGTAGGTAGGTAGGTAGGTAGGTAGGTAGGTAGATAAATAGATCGATCGATCGATCCTTTTTGGGAAACAGGTCAGTGACAGACGTGTGCCTAGCATGCCCAAAGCCCTAGGTTTGAACGCCAGAACAGGGAAAAGAAAATAAGCCGTGTACCACAATGTGGAGGGAGTACAAGCAAATCTGCTTGACTCATTCTGAGGGAAAAACCAACACTAAGGAAAGGACCTCAGGAAAACGAAAAAAAAAAAACTACGATTACTCACCCTTACTTCACTGCCAATCACTAGTCAGCGGGACTGCAGCTCCAGAGGAGTGAGAGTCTCTTCATGGTGACCGTTAGAGGACGGTCTCTTTGTATGTACCATCGCCGAGGGATCTGCAGCACCCTCCAGTGAGGGCTACCTGAGGCCGACCATTAGAGTGTCTCTCTCGGACACTCCCAGAAGATGCCACCTGGGGCTTTACCTCCTAGAGGATGACCTCTTCTCCCTTGGGTAATTTTCTGATTATCTTTTTACTGGTCCCTGTTCAGGCACCAGAATATCTCGGACCGTGGGAGCGATCAGCTTAGGGTATAAAAGGAATGCCTCCGAGCAGCGAGGGTATTTAGAAATAAGTTTCTATCTATCTGACTGGTAAAATAAGAAAACACACATGCCTTCTGATGTTAACTTTCTCTCTTACTTCATCTTAAGAGTGATCTCTGACCCTTTCTGTCTCCAACAGCTACATATCTCCACACTGCTGCACACAGCTACATATCTTTACATACATACATTTTTCACATGGCTACACATCTTTCTTTTGCATACATTTCTCTTCTACATCTCTTTTCTATACAGCTTCATCTTCCTTGTCTCCACAGTTACAAATCTCCACACAGCCACAGCTAAACATCTCATTACACAGCTCTCTCCCCATACAGCACTTTACACAGTTCCCAGGCACAGCTCCTCTACGTAGCAGCAGATCCTTCACACAGCTCTCTCTCTCACACTCACTCACACACACGTACTTCTACATTATTCACTTTCACCCACTGACTTCCTCACATTTCTCTCATGCTTCTTCTTCTTCATCTCTCACTCGGCACACACACACACACACACACACACACACACACACACACACACACACACCACCGCCCAGATCAGGATGTAAAGCTCTCAGCTACTGCTCCAGTACCATGCCTGTCTGCTAGACTAACACTGTAAAACAGTAAGCAAGTACCAAAATTACGTGCCTTTTTAAAGTTGCCTTGGTCATGGTGTCTCCTTATGGAAAAAAGAAAAAAAACAGTAACTAACACAGATAAATAGCACTTCGAGAGCTATGGGAACTCCAGGTGCCTACTGTTTAAATGATATCTAAATTCTAATCATGGGTCTTCCCACCTGTGTGTTCAAAACTCAGCCAGCAGCCTAGCTCATAAACATGTTTTCTGAGGCAGGAGACTTCTGAAGGATGGCCAGTCTATGAAGTCTCAACATGTTCCACGCCTGGAACTACCTTTGGTCTCCTTCATCTCCTGCCTCTGAAAATCCTACTGAACCTGTGTTCCAGGTTCAAGTCTCCACTGACTCCTGTTAATGCCTCTTTATGAACCCAACTCCAGTACCACCTACCAGTATCCCATTAAGACCCAGTAGCCTAGAACACCAGGCTGTCAAGGCCCTAAACAATCCTCCTTGTAGGCAGAGTTTCTCTGTGTCTTGACAGCTGCTCCCAAATAATCACACAGAAACTTAATATTAATTATAAATGCTCAGCCGATAGCTCAGGCTTATTACTAACTAGCTCTTACAACTTAAATTAACCCATTTCTATTCATCTACATTCTGCCATGTGGCATTACATCTCTTTCATCTTGCATCTCCTGTTTCCTCTCCTTGTCCCACTGGTGACTCCTCTGACTCCACCCCCCCTCCCCAGCATCCTCTCTGCCCCAAAAATCCTGCCTAGCCATTGGTGAATCAGCTTTTTATTAACAATGAGAGCAATACGTATTTACAGTGTACAAAGATCATTCCACAGCACCTCCTCTGCCACAATTTCCTTCCACAGCAGCCCCCTCTCTGGTCCCTATGTACTTTCCATTCAATGTGGATGCTTATCTTCTCCTCCTGCCCAGCCCTGTGCTAAACTAGACAGAGGAAGCCTCTCCTCCTACCTGAACAGCTTTTCTGTCCACTGCCAGTCTTTCCAACCCATGTGCTCCAAGTGGTTACTCACTCTCTGCACAGCTCTCTCTACATTGGCACCTAGGAGCACTCAAAGGTTTCCATAGCTGTCCCTCCTCATGAGACTCTAAGCTCCTCATGCACAGGGAACCAAACCTTGGAAAGGACATAAATTGCTAGACTTTTTTTTTTTTTTTTTTGAAAAGAGTTTCCTCTGTGTAGCCCTGGATGTCCTGGAACTTGTTCTATAGACCAGGCTGGCCTCAAATTCAGAGATCAGCCTGCCTCTGCCTCTGCAGTGCTGGGATTAAAAACATGTGCAAACAAACACTCAGGGTGTAATTTTTATTAAAATAAAAAAAAATAGTAAGTTAGGCTAGGCTGGGAGTGGTGGTGCATGCTTTTAATTTCAGCCTCAGAGGCAGAGGCAGGAGGGTTTCTGTGAGTTTGAGGCCAGCCTGGTCTACATATTGAGTTCTAGGACAGCCAGGGCTATGTAGAGAGACCCTGTCTCAATAATAATAATAATAATAATGATAATAATAACAACAACAACAATAATAGTAATAAGTAGTAGTCGTAGTTGCCAAGGTGGTTCAGAGGTTAAGAACCTGTACTCAGGGCTGGAGAGATGGCTCAGAGGTTAAGAGCACTGACTGCTCTTCCAGAGGTCCTGAGTTCAATTCCCAGCAACCACATGGTGGCTCACAACCATCTATAATGAGATCTGGTGCCCTCTTCTGGTGTGCAGGGATACATGCAGGTAGAACATTATATACATAAAGAAATAAATCTTTAAAAAAAAAAAAAAGGAAAAAGAACCTGTACTCTTCCAAAAGACTCAAGTTCAGTTCCCAGCACCCACATTAGGCAGTTCATAGTTGCCTGCAATTCTAGGCCCATCCAAAGCTCCTGGCCTCTAAAGAGCATTTGTATTCATGGGCATGGGTGCACATGTGCATGTATGTATGTACGTACGTGTGCGCGTGCGTGCAAGTGTGCGCGCATACACACACACATATCTTGGGGGCTAAAGAGATGGCCCAGTGGTTTAGAACATTTGTTGCTCTTCCAGAGGACCCAGGTTTGATTCCCAGCATCCACATAGTGGTTCACAACATCCTTAACTCTAGTTCAAGGGGATGCAACACCCTCTACTTACCTCCACGGGTGCCAGTCACACATGCAGTGTACATACATACATACAGGTAACACATTCTACACACAAAGTAAATAGATCTAGGGGTTTTGCTTTCTTTTCCTTTCTTTTCTTTTTTAAGCATGGTCTCACTATTAAAGCCCTGCCTGTCCTGAACTCACTCTGTAGACCAGGCTGGCCTGGAACTTGCAGAGATCCACCTGTCTCTGCTTCCTGAGTGCTGGGACTAAAAGGCGTGTGCCACTAGCAACTTTTTTTTGGGGGGGAGGGGTTTCGAGACAGGGTTTGTGTGTGTAGCTTTGTGCCTTTCCTGGAACTCACTCTGTAGACCAGGCTAGCCTCAAACTCACAGAGATCCACCTGCCTCTACCTCCCGAGTGCTGAGGTTAAAGTCGTGCGCCACCACCACCCCGGCAACCTTTCTTGGAATACTCATTCACATGGTTTCTTTGGGTGAGTGGAGGATTTTTCTATGGTATATTAAACCAACGGTTCTCACCCTTCCTCGTGCTGTGACCCTTGAATACAGTTCGTGTTGTGATGACCCCCAACCACAAAACTACCTTCCTACTTCACAACTGTAATTTTGCTACTGTTACGAATTGTCACGTAAATGTTTTCTGATTGCTTTAGGTGACCCCTGTGGAAGTGTAGCTCGACCCCCCAAAAGGTCTCAACCCACAGGTTGAGAACCACTGTGTTGCTGAGGTAACTCTGCCCTCCAGAAGTGGGAGTACCATTTTTCACTTTGTAAGCTTAGGTGTGGTGGGGCACATGTGTAATCCCAGCCCTTGAGAGGCAGAGGCAGGATCTATCCCAACTCAAGACCAGCCTGATCTACATAGGTTTCAGGACTACTCAGTGGGACTCTTGTCTCAAAGAGGGAGAAAAGATTGAGGACAGCTGTATTCCTGTAGCCTTCAGTGGACAAGTCCCCTGCCCTTGGCAGGAGGGTTCACAGACGTGCCAGGAAGTGTCTCGTTCCAGTGTGAAGCAAATCGGCAGATCTTAAAGAGGGAGCCCAGAAACAGCTTAACACAGCTTCCAGGGCAAATCCATGGTTTCCAGGTCAAGGTCACGGACTCTCCCCTTCTTCAGTGGCCTCAAGTCCCTCCCACGGGTGAATGGCATGTAGCCACTGAATTGATGTGGTAGATGGCGGGCGAGTCCAGGAACTAGCCCAGGCAGCACAAACAAACTCCATCTGGAGCTATACTCCGTGAATGGCAACCTTCCTGTTGGGGTTTCCCAAAAAAGGCAACTGCAGTAAGAACAAAGGGAAGGAATCAAAGACTCGGTGACAAACTAGGACAGTACAGCAAGAGAGAACGAGGAGAAAAACACCTTTCAGGAAATAACGACGCAGACCAGGTTTGAAGTAAAAGGAAAGTGGCTGATGGGTGGATTCGCTCCTCTCCAGACCTTAGCCATCAGAAGCTGAGGCCTGGCCAGGTGGAATGTTATTCATATACCTGGATGGAGTTTAAGGCCAGCCTGGGCTACACAGTAAGACCGTAGCTCAAAAAAACAAAGCCAAAAAAAAAAAAAAAAAAAAAAAGTGGGCTTGAAGAAAGTTACCCCCATTAGATGAATTAAGTTTATTAGTTACTTTTATTTCTATTACACGACAAAACAATCAAGTATTTTAACCCACTGTTTCGGGTCAATGGCAGAGCTGAGCACAGCTGCCCCTCAAGGCAGTAAGGGAGCAGAGGTAACCTGGGCTCTGATTCCTTCCAGCCAGGCCAACAATGGGGGATCTTCCTCTCCAGTCAGTCCTCAGGGAACCCCCTCAGGCACACCCAAGGATGCTCTCTCTCATTCTGAGCATCTCACTTCCCAGACTCCAGAACCCCTTCACAGACACAAACACACTCGGGTTTCAATAGACGTTTCCTTTTATTTTGAGACTGAAACAGTGGAATGAAATTGCTTTGTGGCTGAAACAACATTCACCGGGAAGGAACCCGAGTGCTCATCCATTCAAAGAACAAACTTGCCAAGTCCGAGCCAGTTACCCACCTCCCCCAGCTTCCAGAACAGACAAGGAGGGGAGGCGGGCACAAACAAATTCAGGGTTTTGACGGCTGGCAGAGTTCCAGTAAAGTACAATTTTCAAAGTTGTCGTGATTACAGAATATAACAGTCACAAGCAGCAATCCTCCAATCCCTTCCCGATTTCCACCCAGAATTAATTCCTCACTGGAAGGCGTGTCTTAGGACTGCCTGTCAATCCATTCTGCCTTAGGGGAGCGGGTTCTTTTGACTTAACTGGTTTTGGGGACCAGAATCAAGATTCTAAAGGGAGACTCCAATGGTAGCAATGTTACTCATTATGCTAATTTATAATCTGCTTCAATTCATTTCGAATGAGCTTCCTTACTAGCAGTGGTTCACACAAAACTGGTTACCAGTGGTCCCCCAACCCCCTGCCAAGCGGAAACACCAAATCAGGGCTGACACACCCCAACCCAGTGTTCCTTCCTGCGGAGTGACAGGAAGCACAGGTGAGGCTCACTGGCAGCCGTAGGGTGGGGTATGACAAGCCAAGGGCCACACTGGGGACACTGTACCTGTTCACAGCTATCACAATCTGAAGTGAAAAAGACTGCCAGGAAGTGAAACTTATGTATGGGGGGAAAAAAGAAACCGGTTAGGAAATTAATCCATTGGTTACTGGAAATTGTCTCCCTCCTTTAAAAGAAAAAAAATTTTTTTTGGTTTTTAATTTTTTAATATTTTTTGGAAAGTATTTTTTAAGGTAATATTTTTTTTCCTTTGGAAAAAGAAACCTTTTTCCCCCCCTAACCTAAGCAAGTTGAGTTGCCACTACCTAATTTCTCTCTATTGTTTTGCTAAGAGGTAGATAAAACAAACGTGAAATGGGGTTTCTAGAAGTTCCTTTCCAGGGTGGGGAGGGGCTAGGTCACCCAGTGGAATTCCCCAACTACCAAGAAGATGGCCTGAGCAAGCCTGATAGACTGGGCCGGGCCCCAGGGCAGGATCCTGCTCTATCTCTTCTCCTCCCAGAGCCAACCGCCCCCTCTTGGAGAAGGGGGCTCAGTGGAGGTAGAGAATCTTCCAGAAACCCTGTTGAAGAGGCCCTGCTTCTAGGACTTGGGGCCGTAGGAGCTGAGCGAGGGGTTCCAGGCCAGCCCCAGGACCCCCCTTCAGCCAGCTCTCTAAGGGAAGAGCCCACCCCTTTCCTCCCCTGCAGGTGAAAGACAAGCTGGGGGACGGGGGTGAAGCACGGGTGGGGGGAGCAGAAAAGGGGGATGGGACGAGGTGACGAACCCTGCCAACCCGACCGATATGAATGGGGATCCTGGCAGGCCTGCCCGATCCCCAAGACAAACCTTTTGTGGCCTAAGCCTCAACTCTTCCGGCTGGGATTCATGCCCTCGTGCATGAGTCCCTGCCCTTATTTCCAATCTTACTGTAAGGACTGAGGTAGTTCATCCATTTATACTCGTAGCATTCATCATCTGTGATTACAAAAAACACGCGCTCCAGGAGCTTCCTGCTAGTTAAGAAGAACAAGCGCTCTCCTCTGTCAGTCCAGATTCAACCATCTGAGGTCATCAGCTATGGTGCCATCAGACCATGCAGGGCTGAGGCTTTGGCCCATCAACTAGACCCCTTGGGCGTGTGACCTCTCCGTATCCTGCACCCTCACCGAGATGTACCCAAAGGAAAGAAACAGGGAGTTTCGGCTGGTTTACACTCTATGTCTGAATACAAGAGAAACATTCTGCACCTAAACCATCGAGTGTCTGGAAGGAAAATGGCTTTTACATCCCCTGGCGTTGATGAGGCTTTCTCTTCAATCTTCCTACAATGTCCTGTCAGGCGGAAATGTTTTCCTTCTATTGGTTTTCAACAAACAGGCAAAACAGTTGTGTGGTTTGAATGGCAAAGCCACTAGGGTCTCCCCCACGAACACTTCGGGAAAGGAAAGGAGACCGTGCCCCAAGAGAAGAGGTGCCTGAAGGCTCCAGCTCCTCCTGGGGCTCAGCGAGGCTTGGCGCCCTCTGGGGCTGAGGTAGTAGTTAGGAGCACTGATGGTTCCCAGTTTGGCAGAGGGTGTCTGGGAAGGGAGGAGGGGAAGGCACCCTTGAGAGCTAACTGAGGCCCCTCCTCACTGCCAGTCTGCCAGGCCTGAAGGGAACCCCACGGTGCCATCTCTGCAGTGGGGACGGGAGGAGAGCTGTCCACCAGGAGCCCGAAATGTCCCTCCTTCCCCAAAGTGCAACTGGGAACCCAAGACCCCTTTTTCCTGCTCCCTAGCCCTTGGCAAGCACCACTCCCAAATCCTCCAGGAGCTTAAGAAGAGTGGGTCCTTGTCTTTAGTGTACACTGTCTCCGGCCCCTCCCCCTTGCAGACAGGCCTAGATGTAGAAAGATGGCCGGCCACTGCTTTTGTCTTAGGAACAGCCTCTCAGCCTCTGTCTGTCTGTCTGTCTGTCTTTGGCACAAAGGAAAATGGACACACAGAACCAACTGGAGCATCCTGCCCCAGCGTCCTCTGGGTTTTCACATGGGGTCTCTTCGGCCAACAGTGAGGCATGAGTTTTCCCCAAAAGTGGAGAGCTCAGGGAGAAAATGCAAACAGAAAGGACTAGAGAAGAGTCAAGGGCCACAGTGCTTTCCTGTCCTCAGCTATGGTTCTCTTCTGCCTAGACCCCCCTCCAACAACTGAGGCCAGAGCCCAAACAGCAAAAGGCAACCAGACCCCAGAGGGGGTTAAAGCCCCCCGGGGTGAGCGGCAGGCGCAGCTTCAAAGTAAGTCAGTGAATCAAACCATTTGGCTTCTTATGTGTTTCAAAGTATTGAAAAAAAAAATAGATCCTTAAAGAGATGGTCCTTTCATAAAAATACATGTGTGGCGCACACACATACACCTCTTTCTATATATATACACCTTAGGGCAGGAAGCATTTTTTTTTAAAAGTTACTTTTCTCAATACCATCCAAATCTCCCAAGTGCTTTTTGTAATAGTTTGCTTTCTTACCTAGGATGGGGGGAAAAAGAGGTGACCAGAAGGGCAAGGAGCTGCCCTAAGATCTGGCCTTCGGGTCACAGGACAACCTAAGACAGGTCAGTCTTCCTGCCTGCTGACCTCTGACCCCTAATCCGTATTCTTGCTTTCTAGTAAGCCAACTTCACAATCTTCCTGCTGGGTAAGTCCAGCCACAGTGGAACTTTGCCCAGTCCATGTAAGTTTCCAGGTCCCTTGCCACACTTTCTGATCTCTTCTGGGAGCTCAATCAACCAAAGGAAGAGGGCTCGGGCTGAAGGTGTGAAGGGAGCAGGCCCCCCAAGGAATGGAACACTCCAACAATCTCATTTCAGGTACTCTGGGATATCCCCCCACCCCCCAATGATCACTTGAACCGTGTATCAAAGCATGCTTGCTGCAAGAAATCCACTTTAAATCACTAAATGGCCGATGTCTGAACATTGTCTGCTTTGTTTAGGGACAAAGCATGTAGAGCCAGATGGGAAGTCGGGAGACCCTTTCTTTGTGTCTGGGACAGGCCTGTTACTATCCCTACCGTTCTCTCTGGACTAGATGGTCTGGAGGCTATGGGGGCTGTCACAGGGAGCATACCAAAGTTAAGACCCTGTCCCTGTCATGTTTACCATCTCCTCTTCCCTCTTGGCTACCCACCACCCTCTATCAAGAATGTCCTACCTAACAGGTCCACTTTTAGTATCAGCCAAATCAACCTGAAGAAGACAGGGAGATGGGGGAGGGCAGTCACTGGCGATCTGCCTGCCTTCCAGTCTTATGAATGATACAGACTAAGAACAGGTCAGATGGAAACGAAACAATAACCAAAAACCAGACACGGAAAGCACCACACTGAGAAACCATGTGGACCTCCCGCGGGGCGAGAGGGTGGCCTTGTCTTCTCCCATAAATGGAATCTTGGCTCCCATATTTTTTTTTAGAAATACAGGTTTTCTTAAAAGGCTATATTTTTTAGTTATTATTTCTCTCCTCGATAAAACGGAGGCAATATCATCTTAAAATAACAACAGCACCACTGGTAGGAAAACCCAGCTAAGGTACTGTTTCACCACAGGAGGAGGGAGGGGGTGCCCACAGGCCATCTGGTTAGTGGACACTGCTGTTTGGTCCCCAAGGGTCCAAGCTCTGCCAGATCTTAAATCCTACTTCAAGGTCAGAGATCAGAACCCAGCAAGGTCCTAGGCCTGGGGACCTTTGGGGTTACCCACTCCTCCCCTGGATCCAGCCCCCAGCCCCCACCTTTCCCCACAGGGTCTGTTCTCCACAGAGCTCCTAAAGTTACTGGCTCGTGTTGTAAGAAATTATGAAACATAACTTTCTCATTTTTTCTTTTCATTAAAAAAATAAAATATTCAAGACTATCAGCTTCTCTTTTGCTTTTCTTTTTTATATAAAATATCAGCAAGCCGCAAAGAAAAAAAATCAGAAAAAAAAAAGAAAAGAATAAAAATGAAAAACCAGGGTTCAGGGAACAAAAGGAAATCATTGCTGAGGTAACTTCACACCTTGAGGTAGTTCACTTAGCACAGCACTGCCTGACTCCGCCCACATCATGGTTGCTAGTCACTGTTGTCCTTGCGATGCCGGGAAGAGGGGGGCTCTGTGCACGGGCTTTTCCACATGCAGAGAGACGCCTTCCTTTCTTCCCAGCACGCATGATAGTGTTGTCCAGGGGAGCTAAAGTGCATCACCTGGCTAAAATGCATTACAATCAGTACAGGATTAGGAGGGGAGGCCTAGCCTCACTTAACTGATGGCCACTGTCCTCCATAAGGGCTAAACTTCCAACAGGATCTTATGGAGCCTGGTAAATTAATAAATTAAGTGTGTCCGCCCCTGTGTGCATATTGCTGCTGGTGTTCTGAAGTTTGCTTTCAGGCATGCCTTTCCTAACGACAATGGCAGTTCATGGAGGCATAAGCAGTCAGTTAAATACTCCTCTACAACAACAACAGAAACAACATTCTCCAATTCACTAAGTTTGCCAGATGATGGACTTTAAGCTTTCTCGGGAGCTCAGGGTTGGGTGGTAGGTCCCACCACCACAAGAAAACAGTGCCGTGGCGGGAAATACACCGCAATGCCTGCCTCAGCCCTTCTAAGAGCACATGGGTTGGAGCGAGGGCACCTTTGGACCACTCGACTCCTCCATGGAACTGAGACTTTATCAAAGGGAGCTCACACCCCCTTTCCCAGAGCTCATATATCCAATCATTAAAATAGACTTTAAAAAAATATAAAATCCGCCTGAGAATGATAGGAATCAGGGACAGTGGTCAGCCCTCACCCTGCTAAGCATGCGGTACCACCCATGTGTACCAGGGCACCATGCAGGACTCACAGGGTTAGATGGGCATAAATGTAGTGGGGAAATCTTGGTGGGGAAGTCCCAGCTGAGCAGGAGAAATTTCTGTTGTGCCAATTTTTCTAGATGGCGATCTGCAATAGCTCACCCACAAGGGTGCGCTATCTTTTTTCTTTTTGTGATGCCAAGGATGGAACCCAGGGCCTTGAACATGCCAGGCAAGTACTCTGACCACTGAGCTCTATCCTCAGCCCAAGGACTCCTTTTAAACGTGGATCAATAATATATATTTTAATTATCCTCTCTCCCCTTCTTCTATCTTGCAGTTGCCATTGGCTGGTTGAGGAAGGGTCAGAAGGAAAGGACTAAGACAAGTGTTCTCCAGTTAATATTGTAAACAAAGCTGTGTTCCAGCCCCCCAACATCACCCCACAGTAACAAGGCTAAAACAGTGTAAATGAACACAGGAGGCGCTAAGGTACTGGGTCAAGGCATTGAAAATAGGAGGAATTCTCATCAGTTAACCAAGGAGTCAGGTTAGAAAGATGCTGGGGTCAAGAAACAAACCATCCTTTGAGGTTTAATAAAACCTGAAGGAAATTTTATTTCTCTTCCCCACTGGGAGCTTACCCATCTTTCTGATGGAGGCTGGAGAACTTCCTCAAAACAATCCACGTTTAAAAGCAACCCAAGCTACATTTGCAGCGGTGACATTCCAAGGGGTGGCCATAGTGGCCACCTGACTGAATTGGGGGCAAGAGATCAGGATTCCTCACTGGAACATTTTTCTCAAGACAGTGGGCAAACCTGATCTCCAGCCAGACCCAAAAGCCCCTGATTCCCACTCATTCTCAGGCCTGCTGGGAAGAGCACACTGGCCCTCCGCCCTCCAGTTCTGCGGTCTGCCTGCTGATCTGGAGCCAACGGGACAGGAAGGGCGGTCACTTCCTCCGTGCCTGGGCCTGGCTGCACTGTCCCTTCTGGTGCTGTTGCTTCACCTGAGCCAGGATGTCTCGGATCTTCCGCTGCGCCATCTGCATGGAGAACAGGCAAGGAGGAGGCCGATGAGGATGCTTTGCGTACCAGCAGCAGAAAGAAAGGGCACCTGCCACTCAACAACCTCTACTGAATAAAGAAAGACCTGAGTCAGGGAGGGGTGTGGGGGTGGGGTGACACTCTGAGATGCTACCGAAGCGGAAATGGAACTGCAGCTCCTAGGCATAAGTAAATGTCATGATGTCCCGATCATGTATTACAGTGATGGACAGTTCCCCTAGGAAATGGGTGACGCCCCGAGAGCAGCTTCCACTTTCAATCTTAAAAATTCCTTCCACTGGGGCTAGAAGGACGGCTCAGCAGTCAGGGGCACAGATGGCTTTTCCAGAGGACCAGGGTTCACAGCCCAGTTCCTACAAGGAAGCTAACAACTGTTAACTCTAGTTTCCAGGGCAACCCGATGCCCTTTTCTGGCTTTTGAGGGCACTGAGTACATGGAGTTCACAGACACACGCTGGCAAAACACCCATTCACATTAAAAAATAAACCAAACTACAAATTTCTTCCCACTAGGTGTGGTGGTACACACCTTTAATCCCTGCACTTGGGAGGCAAAGGCCGATGGATCTGGGAATTAGAGGCCTGGTGTATGTAGAAGCTCTACATCAGGGCCACATAACGAGATCTTTTTTCTCAAATTTTCCCAGGAATAAGAATAAAGTTTTAGAAGGGAAATGGACTGCAAAGTGGGATCCACATGAAAGTTTCCCTGGCTGTCCCTTCTCCATAAACCGAGGGCTTGTTTGAAGAGGAAGCTGGTCCGTATTCAGTATTTATGAGTTCAGACCAAGTATGGTAATCCATACACACAATCAACACGTGAAATGAAGGCCCGAGAGTTTGAGGCCAGTCTAGGCTACATAGTGAATCCGCACGCACGGACGCAAGCACGCAAACCAGGGAGGGAAGGAAGGAGGAAGGGAGAGAGCTCATTGGCCTTGAAGCTTTTTACATAGATTTCCACTGTTCTTTTGTGAACACCTGAAATAGTGTTGGCAACGCACCTGGAACCGTGCGAGCGGGGATCCACCATTCGTCCTTACCAGCCTCATTTCCCTCATTAGAATAATGCAGTTCTTGTGAGTTAATAAGAGACAAAGCCTGTGAGACAGGGCTGGTCCAGCACAATCATAACCCTTAGGTGTCACTCCCCAGGCTGTCACTGTTTCTCGAAGATCTTAAAAGAAAGCCACCCGCTGGGCGGTGGTGGCGCACGCCTTTAATCCCAGCACTCAGGAGGCAGAGGCAGGCGGATCTCTGTGAGTTCGAGGCCAGCCTGGTCTCCAAAGCGAGTTCCAGGAAAGGCGCAAAGCTACACAGAGAAACCCTGTCTCGAAAAACCAAAAAAAAAAGAAAGCCACCCATACCAGGTGACTCAGCAGAGAGGGTCTGTGGGTTGGGCTGAAAGTTCTGGCCCTGCCTGCTCCAACAGCCCCCCAGGGCCACAGCACATTGGTAAGCTGAAGATGGTAACACTGGGACGGGCTGAGGGTTGAGGAGAGCCCTTTGTCCACCTTTTCCTCCCGCTGCCCACGGTCAACCAGATTTGAACCAGAGATTGGCACTGCTTTCTGGCTTCAGAGCCACCCGTGACAGTGGGAAAGGGGATGAGGAGGAGTTGCAGATGACACAAAGTGCGTGTGACTTATCTGCAGCCCCAGCTTTAAGGAGGCGGAAGCAGGGTTACTGAGGGGAAGGGCAGCCTCATCTATGTGGCAGGCCAGAGGGTGAACAAGGAGCAGGAGAGAATCCAGGGGTTTGACTGTGATCATTCCACGGACAAAGCTGAATACTTACTAACTTCCTATCCAGTGCAGCCGGGGTTCAGGACAACCAAGGAGACTATGAACATATACTAGATACAACCCTTGTATGTCATACACAATACACTTGGAAACTGTTAACGTATTATTGTGTGCATCTGCACACTTCGTTCAGAAGACAATTTCCAGAAGTTGGTTCTCTCTGCGACCACATGGGTTCTGGAGACTGCCCTCGGGTTTGTGTTTGGTGATAAGCACTTTCACCCCTAGAGGCACTGAAGAATGTAAAGAGGACAGCATTCTCACACTCAATCCTACAACCTGAACCAGACCAACCAGCCTAGAGCAGGCAGGTATGGGGAGCTCCCAGAGGACCCGTGCAAGTCACAACCTTGAGAGCCCTCGCGGTTTCTCTGCTCCTGGCTCCTGAGCCCTCTGGAGGTGGGGGAAGATGGTACATACCTGGCTGGCATAGAAATGCCCAATGATCTTAACGATGACTTGGTCGTTCTCATCCGGGGTCTGGTCTCTTGGCACTACCACCTCGGCGGCCGTCAGGTTCTGCAGCTCGTTCACCTAGGGGCGGGGCAGCCAGGGAGAAGCTCAGAGCACCGGCAACGAAATGCATAGGAAGAGAAGGAGGGCAACTTGTGGTGGAATGCTTTGTTCAGTGCCTGAGGTCCTGGGTTCAAGACTTAGCACCGCAAAAAGAAAAACAAAACAGACACAGTGGCCCGGACGGGGGTAAGGGGTAGGTGAATGGCGCCGGGCCTGGGAACTAGAGTCAAGTCAGTGGACAAAGGAGGGTAAAAGTGAAAACGCTGGACAAAAGGGGGGTTTTAG
>CABHPH010138022.1:8661-32433 GCA_902168325.1 Peromyscus nudipes | reverse complement strand
AAAAAAAAAAGAATGGAAGGTCCAAGAATCCAGTAGTTGCTTAGTCCCTGAGGCTGGATGTCTCAGCTGATCTTCGGTATGTGCTGGAATCCTGAAGAAGTAGGCTCTAATGCCAGCGAAGGAATGGATTTGCTGGTGAGGTGAAGGCAAGCAGGCAAAGAACAAAAGCTTCCTTCTTTCATTTTCTTATATAGGCTTCCAGCAGAGGGTGTGGCCCAGACTAGGGGTAGGTCTTCCCACCTCAGAATATCTGGATTAAAGGTGGATTTTTCTCACCTCAAAAATCAGGATTAGAAGTCAGTCTTCTTACTTCAAATTAAGTAAAAATCCCGCACAGGGGTGCCTTTTTATTTTTGAGTTTCAGTTAATTCCACAATTGACACTCAAGAATAGTTATCACAGCAGTCAACCTGCCACTAGGTTGCTGGCTGGTCACCCTGGGGAGTGCCGTATCTGGGGCTCAGTGTTGGTCTCTGCTATTGACAGATCTGTCACTCAGGAGCAGCCATAGCTAGGTCAGCCTTGGCGAGTAGAAGTCCAGGTTATTGAGCCCATGCATAACTCATGTCTGCCACCATGGTCACTTTGTTCATGGCCCCGTTGGGCAATAACAAGAATGGCTGGGGAAAGAGGCTGACTGTCCACAGAATGGGTCATCCTCTCTACTTGATTACTGAACTCCTCCTCAGCTGATGACCATTTACATGGGACACAATTACCTTCACATCCTTCGCCCATTTGCAGAGATCTATCCACATATCTCTTCCCCATATTTCTTTCTCCTAAATTTTCCAATCATGCATTTTCCAAGTCCCTGACCATCCAGCCAATCCATTGGCTACATCCATTGGCCCATGAGTCAATGAACTACAGAAAATCTGAGCTGGGCAGTGGTGGTGCATGCCTTTAATCCCAGCCCTTAGGAGGCAAAGGCAGGTGGATCTCTGAGTTTGAGGCCAGTCAGAGGAACTCTGGTCTACAGAGTGAGTTCTAGGACAGCCAGGGCTATACACAGAGAAACCTTGGCTCAAACAAAACAAAACAAAACAAAACAAAACAAAACAAAACAAAACAAAACAAAACAACAACAAAAAAGAAAGAAAAAGAAAAAAAAAAAAGAAAGAAAGAAAAAGGAAATCTGATTATTTCTCCTTCCAAACAAAATCTATGACCATGTGTATTGCCTGGATTTCTGTCCACTGTGAAGATTTCCCTTCATTGGTGCCTTTCAGGGTTGTCCCAGAAAGAGATTGTCTTAAGTCAGTGTTCTATTGCTAGGAAGAGAAACAATGACCATAGCAACTCATAAAGGAAAACATTTAATTGGGGCTGGCTTATAGTTTCAGAGGTTTAGTCCATCATTAACATGGTGGCATGCAGGCAGACATGGAGCTAGAGAAGTAGCTGAAATTTCTATATTCAGATCCACAGGCAGCAGGAAGAGAGAGAGCTACTGGGCCTGGCTTGGGCTTCTGAAACCTCAAAGCCCACCTCCAGTGACACACGTCCTCCAATAAGGCCACACCTACTCCAACAAGGTCACACCTTCTAATCCTTTCAAATAGTGCCACTCCCTAAGCATTTAAATATATGAGCCTATGGGGGTCATTTTTACTCGAACCATCACAGGGGTTGTAATGCTGCAGCTGATCACTTCTGGGTGCCTCCATAGAATGTAGAACCATCAGTAAACCAGGCCCTAGTGTAGTCTGATGTTTCTCAGGCCCGCCAAGCCTCTGCAGTCCTGTGGCCTGCTTATAGAATAATCACTCTGAAGCTTATATTAATTATAACTGCCCGGCTAGCTCAGTTGGTAGAGCATGAGACTCTTAATCTCAGGGTTGTGGGTTCATGCCTCATGTTGGGTGCCACTTATTAAGATCAATCCATGTGAATCTATTAAATGGGTAACAGAATTTATTAAGATATAAATTAAGGAAATACACTCATGGTTATAGAATGGAGTAGACAGAAGAAGTCATCCTCTGATCTGACCAGGAGTGAATCCACCTCGCAGCCAGGAGCCAGGAGCAGGGGCTGTGTACCTTCTCCAGCTCCTTATCAGAGGTCATGTAAAACCACAGCAAACACCGCCTCCTTTGGGCCATATAGCCCAGGGTCATGGGTGGAGCAAATACCACTACAAATAAGGAATATGGCTTAACTTAAAATGTAAGAACTCATTAGTAATAAGCCTGAGCTATTGGCTAAGCATTTATAATTTTATTAAGCTTCCATGTAATTATTTGGGGGCAGGGGGCCAGGACAGGAAAACTCTGAGTACAGTGGGTCAGATTACACCTAGCTTATGATGGGCAGTTCAGGTCACATGGTAACTTGGCGGCCCATTATCAAATGTTCAGTTTCCACTAAGGTGCAATAGCAGGTCAAGATCTGCCTCTCAAAGGGAGAACAGTTGTCTGCAAATGATGGCAGAGCCTTGCTCCAAAATCCCAAAGGTCTCCTCAGTGATTCACCTATAGGGCCTGCCAAAGGCTCCAAACAGCACCCCTATCTGCCACTGACACCTCAAGTACCATCCGATCTGCTGGATCATATGGTCCAAGTGGTAGAGCAGCCTGCACAGCAGCCTGGACCTGTTGAAGAGTCTTCTCATGTCCCAGGCCCCACACAAAGCTAGCAGCTTTCTGAGTCACTTGGTAAATGGGTGGGAGTAACACACTCAAGTGAGAATCCAAATAGGCTCATACAACGTTGTGCTCCTTTCTTAGTGGTGGAAGGGACCAGGTACAATAACTTATCCTTCACCTTAGAAGGAATATCCCTGCATGCCCCACACCACTGGACTCCTAAGAATTTCACTGAGGTAGAAGGCCCTTGAATTTTGGTTGGATTTATTTCTCATCCTTGGATGCGCACATGAATTATCAACAAGTCCAAAGTGTTTTCTACCTCCTGCTCACTTGGTCCAGTCAGATAATGTCATCAATATAGCACACCAATGTGATACTTTGTGGAAGAGACAGGGAATCAAGACCCCTTTGAACTGAGTTGTGACACAGGGCTGGAGAGTTATGTTCTTGAGGTAAAACTGTAAAGGTATACTGCTGGCCTTGCCAATGGAAAGCAAATTGCTTCTGGTGGTCCTTATGGACAGGTACCGAGAAAAAGTTATTTGCTAGATCCATAGCTGCATACCATGTACCAGGAGCTGTGTTGATCTGCTTAAATAAGGGCACCATATCTGGTACAGCAGCTGCAATTGGAGTCACTACCTGATTGAGTTTTCAACAGTCAACTGTCACTCTCCACGATCCATCTGTCCTCTGCACTGGCCAGATGGGAGAGTTAAAGGAAGATGTGGTGGGAACCTCCACCCCTGCATCTTTCAGGTCCTTGATGGTGGCACTAATTTCTGCAGTTCCTCCAGGGATGCCATACTGGTTTTGATTCACTATTTTCCTGGCAGAGGCAACTCTAAAGACTTATCATTTCCAACCATAACAGCCCTCACTCCACAGGTCAGGGAACCAGTGTGAGAATTCTGCCAACTCCTAAGTATATCTACCCCAATTATACATTCTGGGACTGGGCAAATAACCACAGGATGAGTTTGGGGACCCACTGCGAGTCAGACCAGCCAAAACTCCATTAATCACCTGACCTCCATAAGGCCCTACTTTAACTGGAGGGCCACAATGTTTCTTGGTCTCCTGGAATCAGCATCAATTCAGAACCAGTATCCAACAGACCTTGGAAAGTCTGATTGTTTCCTTTCCCCCAGTGTACAGTTACCCTTGTAAAAGGCCTCAGGTCCCTCTGGGGAAGAACTGGAGAAGGCTAACAGTAGAACTCTTAGGTATTTTATCAAGGTCCTTCCTCAGGGGAACCTGGCCATCCCTTTGTTCAACGGGTTCTGGGTGTGCAAACTGACTCAAGTCTGGAAATTGGGTCACAGGCTGAGATTCCCTTGTGCCACGATCCAATGGAGCCTTTCTTTCTTTCATTTGTTTAAGAAACTTTCTGCTTATAAACATCAAACAAAAGTTGAGTAGGCTGCCTAGATATCCCATGCCTGCAAACACCATGATTGATGAGTCAGTACCAAGGGTCCATACGAATCACACCACCATAGAATTTACTTTACCTATGCTGACTATTATGGGTTAGGCCACTATGGATATTGCTTTGTCTGTGCTTCCCATTATGATAACTACGACCACCTTGTCTTTGGTGATTCAGTGCTGCCACCTGGCCCCTGCTACCTTGGGGCCCAATTAAACCCACTGCATTTAATTCATCCAACTGAGCAGCAGCATCTCCAACCCTAAGGTCTGGGACAAGGAAAGGGGCGACAACGAAGCTCTTCCGATGTGCTGGTGCCCCTCACCATTTTGTGTCTCGTAGGGTTAGTGAAGGGCGTGTCTTCTGGGCCTGCCCAATGTGGAGGATTAGGTTTTACACACAGTACCCACGCTAGCATTCCAATTTCCCTGAGCCTTGACATCCCTTCATCAACACTAAGCTGAGGGATGTCAGGCATCTCCAACTCCTTTCCAGTAGGCCAGCTTATGACAAATGCTTTAACCAACCATTCATACAAACTTTCCCCCCCTGAGACAGGGTTTCCCTTTGTAGCCCTGTCTGTCCTGAAACTGGCTCTGTAGACCAGGCTGGCCTCGAACTCAAATTTAGAGATACACCTGTCTCAGGCATGTACTACTACCTCCAGGCTTTCAAACAAACTTTTGACACCCCTCCTTTTTTTTTAAACTGTGCAAGATTCCATATTAAACCTAGAATCTCCACTCAGTGGGCCCATATCAATAAACTCAGCCTGATCCAGTTTTATGTTCCTGCCACCATGATCCCACACCAATCCACTCCCACACCTATTCCCAGACTTCTGCTTGAATGAGTGAGCAAACTCATTAAGCTCATTAGTAGTGTAGCGCACCTCCTCATGGACTACACTTTCCACCTCCTCTAGGAGCCGCTTTGCCTTGAGTCTGGTTTTAGGTCATGAGGCAAGTATTGGTGGCCCTGAGGGACATCGGTATTGTCTTGACTGGCGTCTCCTTCAGAGAAGGTCACTGTTGGTCTAGCAGACAATGAAGGATTCATTTCCTCAGTCAAAGCGGAAAAGGGACTATTTCAGGGGGTGAGGGTGAGGGTACATCTGCTGAGGGCAGAGAGACTACTTCCTCAGATGAGATAAATTCTTGTGAACCTGAGGCCTCTAGGGTCCTCCCACACACCCCCATCCCAAGTTACAGGATCCCATTTTTGTTGTTGTTTTTGTTTTTAGACAGGGTTTCTCTGTGTAGCCCTGGCTGCCCTGAAACTCACTCTGTAGACCACCCTGGCCTTGAACTCAGACATCTGCCTGGCTCTGGAGTGCTGGGATCAAAAGCATGCGCCACCGCTGCCTAGCCTGGATCTCATTCTCTACCGACTAACACCCTTACTTTAACCGCGGACACCCTCTGAGGCTGAGACTTGAATTTTCAGTGTAATTCAGCCAACTTTATAAAGAGGGCTTCAGTTTGATTTTCTGAAACTTGAGCTTTGGCTGCTGGAGAGAAGATTCTCTTTCTGGACACACTTAGAAACCTTTAGACTGTTTATGCACATCTGGAACCAGCCAGTTTTAACTCTGAGTTCATTGTTGCCCTTCATCATATTCTGAGAGGCTGGAAGTCAGTTAATTTTATCACAGAGCTTACTTGTTTTCTTTGTCAATTTATCCAGAGATGCTAGGAGCAACCAATTAGCATAATTTTCCTTATTTTTCCACAAATTGTCAAAAGTTTCTCTCCGAGCTTCTAGGAGAGGCTTCAGTAACTGTAGGGGTTGGCCAATTGGAAAGCCTATTCCAGGTAATTAAAAGATTCATCCTTAGACTTCTGTTGCTCTAGAACCACTTCTGGTACAAAATCCATATTAGTCAGGGTTCTCTAGAGGAACAGAACTTATAGAATGACTCTATTTTTTTTCAAGACAGGGTTTCTCTGTGTAACAGTCATGGCTATCCTGGAACTCACTTTGTAGATCAGGCTGGCCTCGAACTCACAGAGATCCGCCTGCCTCTGCCTCCTAAGTGATAGGATTAAAGTTGTGAGCCACCATCATCCAGCTATCTATTAAGGGGATTTATCAGAATAGTTTACAGGCTATCCAACAATGGCTGTCTACCAAGGGAAGGTCCAAGAATCCAGTAGTTGCTCAGTCCATGAGGCTGGATGTCTCAGCTGGTCTCCATTATGTGCCAGAATCTTGAGGAAGTAGGCTCTAACGCCAGGGAAGGAATGGACTTGCCAGCAAGGATAGCGAACACAGGCAAAAAAGCAAAAGCTCCCTTCTTCCATGTCCTTACACAGGCTGCCAGAAGAAGGTGTGGTCCAGATTAGGGGTGGATCTTCCCTCCTCAAAAGATCTGGATTAAAAGTGGGTCTTCTCACTTCAAATGATTTAATAAAAAAATCTGCTTGGGTTTTAATTATTCCAGATGTAGTCAAGCCGACAACTAAGAACAGTCATCACATGGCCTAAAGTTACGTTTTCAAAACTTGAGTCTTTGTTCTCTGTCCCTTCTTTCAAGCCTTTTGTTGCTGTCTTACCTTTTCTGCCAAACTTGCCCTCTGCTAATGTTACAATGTCTGATTTCTCCTGTGTGTCTTGCTATTGACAGACTTCCTCTGTTTTCTAGAATTGCCTTGGTGTTGAAGCCTGGTGTGCAGAGAGCTGTATGCCCGTGCCGCATGACGGTGGGCAACTGTAGCATGATGTGTATGAACATCTGCTTTAACAGCATAATCTTTCCCCTTCAACCCCCTTCTCCCAGAGGCAGATTTTCTAGACTACATGAAGGATCTGGCTGTCTTCTAAAGTCAGACAGGAAAGAGACTTGCAAAATATAAAACAGCGTCTTTCTTCTGACTTTGGAAAAATTTCTAATGAAATACGTTATATATATTAGCATGTAGTGAACATAGGAATTTATTTTGCAGTGCTAGGGATTGTGAACTGAAGTTTCCAGAAAATAGCCACACCTATGTTTATGACTCTACATGTCTGATTAGGTCTTATGTTTATGGAGAGCTGGAATGTGTGTCTGAAGTCAAATTATCTTGGGCTATCTTTAGCCTTTTGGTAGCCATTTGTTGCCCACTTCTGTGTCTCATCCTTGAGGCTTCATGTGAAATCTTTTGGGCTGTCTTAACAGACCACTAGCTTCCACCAACCCAAAAGCTAAGAATGGTGTCAGACAGCATCTGAGACCTAAACAGAGTCTGCCAGGCTTTGCTGTAATCCGTCCACCTTACATTCCAACCAAGGTAAAATACCTTGGCTTATGACTTTATTTTGTTCTGTAGCTGTAAAAACTTCATGAAGCTGTTACCACTTTGGATATGGTATTTGATGCACACTGAATCTGCGTTCCTAGGCCATGGTCACTCATATTTTATTTCAGAAGATACCATTTCTTATTCCTTTTAGGTGTGAGTTGTGTTTCATGTCCGTAGGATGGAACCCAAGGCCTTATACATGCTAGGCAAGCTTGTTACCACTAAGTTATACCCCTCAGCCCTGAATGGCATTTTAAAGTTGATAGAGACACGTTTTATTCTTTGGCTTTTTGAGACATGGTCTCTCTGTGTAGCCCTGGCTGTCCTGGAATTCCCTATGTAGACCAGGCTGGCCTTCAACTCACTGAGATCTGCCTCCTGAGTGCTGGGGTGATGGAGTCACATTTTAAAAGTCTTGGTTTCAGTTTTGTATACAGTAAATTGTAGATGGATTTTTCTGTCCTGCCAGTCAGCTCCCAAATCATGACACAGAGACTTCTTATTAATTATGAAAGCCCGGCCGAAGGCTTAGGCTTGTTTCTAACTAGCTCTTATAACTTAAATTAACCCATATCTTTTTTGTTTGTTTGTTTGTTTGTTTGTTTGTTTTTGAGACAGGGCTTCTCTGTGTAGTTTTGGTGCCTGTCCTGGATCTTGCTCTGTAGACCAGGCTGGCCTTGAACTCACAGAGATCCACCTGCCTCTGCCTCTCAAGTGCTGGGATTAAAGGTTTGCACCACCACCGCCCGGCTAACCCATATCTTTTAATCTACATCTTTTTCTGTGGCTCGGTTACCTTTACTCTGTACTCCCATGCTGCTTCCCTCCATCTGGCTGGCAATTCTGCCTTTCTTCTTACCAGAATTCTCTCTCTGCCCAGAAGTACTGCCTGTCTTTCCTGCCTAGCTATTGGCTGTTTATCTTTTTATTACACCAATCACAGCAATACATCTTCACACAGTGTACATATATCCCACAACAATAAATACTGATAAATTTAACGTCTAAACAAAAGCTCCCTGGGGGTCCTCAATGTTGCTTAAGAGTGTAGGTCAAGTGTAGTGACTCATGTCTATAAGGCCAGAACTGGAGAGGCTGAGGCAGGAGGATCAAGAGTTCAAGGTCTTGACACGGAAGACGGTTGTTTGGCTCGAACTGTTTGGGGGGCACCCAGGCAGGAGGATCGGGATCTGTCCCTGGTCTATGGGCAGGCTTCTGGAACCCAGTGCCTGTGGTGTGACACCTTGCACAGCCTTGGTGCAGTGGGGAGGGGCTTGGACCTACCTAGGCTCAGTGTGCTGGGCTCTGCTGACTCCCCATGGGATTTGGGGGATGTGGGGATGTGGGGTGGCTTGGGAAAGAGGGCTAGGGTAGGAGGAGGGAGGAGGGGGGTCTGTGAATAGTGTGTGGAGTGAGTAGAAAATTTCTTAATAAAGAAAAATGAAAAAAAAAAAAAGAGTTCAAGGTCAGGAGCTGGAGAGATCACTCAGGGGCTGCTCTTCCAAAGGACCTGGGTTTGATTCCCAGTGTACACATGGTGGCACACAACTGTCTGTAACTCCAGTTCCAGGGGATCCAGTGTCCTCTTCTGACCTTCACAGGAACCAGGCACACATGCAAAATACCCATACATTTTTAAAAATATTTAAAAAAGAGTTCAAGGCTAGCCTCACTACAGAGTGAAACCCTATCTCAAAAAGAAAGGGGTTATAATAGTCTTGAGTCAAAAGCATTTTGAGAGCTACTGATTTAAGGCATCATTAGGTCATTTTTTTTTCTAGTAGATAGGCTGTTTTATTAACTGCTGCTCAAAGCATTTCTGAACACCTGAGCAGAATTCTTGGGGGAGAAATCATCCTTGTTGGAAAAGTCAACTCGTGAGCCACTGTGGCTGGAGAAGGGCTGGCCCTGAGAGAAGCGGGGGAGCTGGGACTGTTCAGCATGAGAAAGGGATTTGACTTGGAAGAGCTTGCTGAGGATCTCGGGAGAGGACATAGGAGGTGCAGGAGAGGGAGGTGGCTGGCACTGTAACTGGAGGTGGGGCCCAGAGGAAAGAGTGCCCAAAGAAAGCTTCCTGGCTGGGCAGGAGCAAGCTGTGGCTGCCTGCTATTTTTCAAATCATCTTCAGGGATCTCTGTGAGACCCTGCATTAAGAGAAAAACCTCTCCAGGTGGTGGTGGCGGCGGCGGCGGCGCACGCCTCTAATCCCAGCACTTGAGAGGCAGAGGTCGGCAGATCTTTGTGAGTTACAGGCCAGCCTGGTCTACAGAGTTCCAGGACAGCCAGGGCTACACAGAGACACCCTGTCTGGAAAAATGGGGGGCAGGGAGGAAGAAAGGAAGAAAAAGAAAAATTAGGTGTGAATTATATGTGTGAATGACTGGAGAGATGGCTTAGTGGGAAAAAGCGTTTGCCATGGCAGCATGGAGACTTGAGTTTGGATCCCCAGCACAACGTAAAAGCCAGGCACAGGCACAGGAAAGACACAGTGCTTGTAACTCCAGTCCTGAGATGGGGGCAGAGACAGATGATCTCTGTAGCTCTCAGGACACTCCATCTAGCTGAATTCATGAACTCTGGTTTCAGTGAGAGATGCCACCTCAAAAAATAAGGTGGAGAACAGTTAAGGAAGACCTCTAATACTGACCTCTGGCTTCATATGCAAATGCATGTTATATGCACCCCCCCCCCACAGGTATACCAGCCACCTCCACTAAAATAAAAACGGAAAAAAAAAAAGAATTCATTTACAGTTTTGGCTAAAATCTTTCTCCCAAGAGCTCTATGGGTAGACTGTTTTTTATTCCTGGCATGGTATTTCCTGTAGAGATCCTAATTTCTTAAGACCCCATTGTAGGGTTGGGTCGTACCCCATGACTGCTCCAAATCCACAGTAAACATCTGTTGTTATAATTAACATCACCCTTGGTAAGTGATGTTTGGGGAAACTGGGGAAGAGGAGCTTTGTTATATGTTAGAGTTGATGACTGTAATGGAGAGAAACCATGAGGTAAAATGAGGAAGACAGATTTCTGAGCAAACTGGAAATCAGAACAGAAAGTCAATGGGTGAAAGGGAGGCAGGCTTTCAAAGCGCAACCAGGGGTTAGTGTTTGGAAACTTTGCGACTCTCAGGATGAAAGTAGTGTTCTGTGACTATGACATCATCATTGTTAATTACCCCTTAGCGCAAATCTGCCTAAATGGAGGTGTGTGTGTGTGTGTGTGTGTGTGTATAAGGGTATTTAACATGATGATTAAACTATATTAATGATAATTTTCACTTCTCTAGCACCATATAACTTAGGATATTCTTTTAAAGTGCGTCCACAGGCTTTAATTAAGAAGAAGTAAACCTAGCCCATTCTACAAAAGAGGAAACCGAAATGCCAAGAAGGAAAGTGGATTTTGGCTGACTGGAGCTGCCTTGTCGCCACCCAGCAATGGGCTGAAACTTTCCTCTTTCCTTCCTCCCGGAATTGACGTTCACAGGCTTTACGTGAAGAATACCAATTTGCTCACGCTTGACACTTGAGGCATCCAAGACAAACCCCCACACATCTGAGGACGCAGATGAAACTACTGATTGATTTAGCCTGGGGGTATGACTCAGTGGTGGAGTACTTGCCAAGCATGCAGCAGGCCCTGCGTTTCCATCCTGCCCATGTCAAAGAAAAATAAAGCTCATTTTAAGTCACCCTCTACTAGTATCAAAATGAGTGAATGAACAGCAACAAAAAAAATAGCCATGAAAGGAAAGCCCGAGGATTCAAATGGGCCGTAAAACTCAGTCATTCTGAGCCTTGTTTTCCTCTTTAAACCATTTTCAGTCATGGGTTATGTATGGCACTGCTGTAGCTCAAAATGGAAAATCTGATTGCTTCCTTTCCTACCTTTTATAGATCATTTCCATTTTCAGATGAAGGAAGCTGAAAGGGATGCCTGCAGGGAAATGCAGAGAAAAACAGGAAATAGTCTTTGCAGCAGCTGTATCTGAAAAGGTCCAAGTGAGGGCCGTGTATCTCAGAAGCTGTTATGACGAACCCCCAGCACACGTGACGGTGGAGGACCGTGCATTCATCAGCCACTTCCCACAGCGGCCAGCTTGCCGCTAGCTCCTTTTCTCCCAGTCTCCCTCCACCCGCTCTGCTTGACTATCTAAAGTCAAACCTAACATGCAATCTCCTTTCACCTTGGACATTTCTAGTTCTTTCATTTTTTCCCTAGTAAGTAAAGAACCTTGAGAACAGACGCGGAAGCCCATTATCCCGCCCAATAGGGAACCGGGTCTTGAATGCCGTCTGACACTCCATTTATTTTGTTCCAGGCTGTTTCAAGATTGTCCCCAAATTGCATTACTTGATGTTTCTTAGGTTCTTTTATTTTTTGTTTCCTTCTTTGTTTAGAAGCCTCTTTTCCTTTCACTTTCCTCCATTCTATTAATTTGGCAGAAAAAAAAAGTGATCATATGCCACCAAGAACTTTCCAGTCTATATTTAGCTAACTGTGCATTTGTCTGGTGTCTTTCAGCACATTTCTCCATCTGTCACATTTCTTTAAATGGTGGTTAGATCTTTCTGCTTTCTTTTTGGTTTGGTTTCTCTGTTTTCTTTTCTTGGTGTTGGGGGTTAAACCTGGGGCCTTGCCCATGGTAGACTCTAACTCTAGCTGTCATTTTCAATTTTGGTTTTGAGACCTTTGACAAAGTCTTAAGTGAGTCACTCACTTACCCAGTAGCCCAGGCAGGCTTTGATTTTGTAATCTGCCTGCCTCAGCCTTCTGAGTAGCTGGATTCTAGGCCTGTGTCCCCAGGTCCTGGAGCTGTGCTTTCTATTATATTGTATTGCATTACACAGGAGGAGGTGTAGAATGTTCTGGTCCTGACATCTGGGGCACGCTTAGATGGAAGAGTAGAGTCCATGGTGTTATTGCAATATGATGCCTTTTTTTTATTCCATTGTTTCTGTCGTATTAGCTGGGCGAGGGCTCTACCGTGGAGCCATGCTCCATGCCCTCTGTGATTCTTTTATAAAGGAAGCATTTCTTTGGTTACCCCAAAATACAGGGGAGACGAGAGAAATGTGGGAATTCCCCCATTAGTTAGTATTTTTCAGTTATATGCCCTAGAAACCTCTAACGTCTACTGAGATGAATGTTTTCCTAAGTAAATTCACAGATTTAAAATTCTTTTTGTATTTGATGTGTGTCACTTGATTACACTTCATTGTTGTTGTTTATTTGAGACAGGGTCTCCCATTGTAGCTCAGGCTAGCCTGGAACTCAATATGATCCCCAGGCCGAAGACAGAGGGAACCTAGGCAGTTAGGAACTGGCCCCAGCAGGATCCTGATTGTCTGTAGATCCGAGCTGCCTGGACAAACACTCACCATGTTACTTGCAGAGGTTCCGTGGGTCCAAGTCCCTCTGCTTGATGGCTTTTAGGCAACGTTATTAGTTTATGGTGGGAGCTTGTTATGGTGAGGAGACAGGCTCACCCTTTATCCCTTACCTGATATTGTGCTCTTCGCTCTGTGACATTTAAAGTGCACAGTCCTTGCTACTTGAGCGCTTTCTTGGGACTCCTGCTTCGAGAGTTTCTTTCTTTCTGTTTAATTTTTAAATCGAATATCTTTTACCTATTCCTTGACTATTCTATACATGCACACAATATATATTGATCATATCCACCCAAACTCCCTCTTCCTACCCCACCCCCAGAAACCCTAATATACCCTCTCTCCCCTTCATGTTCTTCCCTTTTATTTTTATTTTTTGTAACCCACTGAGTTCAATTAGTGCTGCCTTTTGAATGTTGGCTGATCTTGTGCAGGTGACTGTAGATGGACTTTCCTCTGGGCTACCAGCTCACAAAAAAACCCAACACAGAGACTTATTATTAATTATGAAAGGTTGGCCTATAGCTTAGGCTTGTCCCACTAGTTCCTATATCTTAAATTAACCCATTTATATTAATCTATGCTTTGCCTTGTGGCGTTTTACCTCCCTTCCATCTTGCACCTCCTGTTTCCTCTCCATGTCCTCTGGCATCTCCCCTGTGCCTATATTCATCTCCTTTTCTCTCTCTCTGCCCGGAAGTCTTGCCTAACCTCTTCCTGCCTAGCTATTCAGTTCTTTATTAAGCCAATCAGAAGGTGTCTTGGCAAAGACACCTCTTCACAGTGTACAAAAAGATTATTCCATAACAGGTGACAATAGTTGCAGTGAGTTCATGAGTACAATGACCATGTCATGGCAAGAAGACAGCATTTTACAGCACTCCTCCCTACCCATTGATGGCTCTTACATTTTCTTCCCTCTTTTTTGACATTATCTGAACCTTTAGGGGGATTGATATAGATGCCCTATTTAGGTCGGAACACCCAACAGTTACTTGTTCTCAACACTTTGACCAGTTGTGAGTATCTGAATTAACTTGTGAACATTGCAGAGTGAAAATTCTCTGGCCGAGGTTGAGGGCAGCACTTATTTATGTGTGTAAACACAAATATTTAGAAGGCAGTCTGGTAACATGTCCATGTAGCACCATGACAGTAGTAAGGTCCCTGCTAGTACTTTGACCCCCTGAGCCATGGGCTTTTGACTATGTTTACAGTAAGTACCAGGCGTGAATTCCCTCCTGAGGAGCACTCCTCAAATCCAACCCCAAAGTGGTTGGTTATCTCTATAACCTTCATGCCACCATTGCACCAATGGGCACATCTTCCTTGGCAGATCTGTACTGTAGCATTCAGGGCTAACCATGGGGTGTTGTGCATCTTTCTCTGTCCTACAAGCCAGCTCCCAAATCACCACTTGGAAACTTATTATTAATTATGCAAGCTTGGCCGATAGCTTAGGCTTGTTTTTAGCTAGCTCTTACAACTTAAATCAACCCATTTCTATTAATCTCTGTGCTGCATCAAGGCTCATTTACCTCATCTATGTACTGTCTATCCTGCTTTCTTGCTTCCTCTGTGTCTCTTCTCATCTCTGCCCTTCTTCCCAGCATCCCCTGTGCCTGGAAATCCTGCCTAGCTATTGACTATTTAGTTCTTTATTGAACCAATCTGAGTAACAAATCTTTATATAGTGTAATCAAATATCTCACAACAATGGGGTAATACCATTGATGGCTTTTCAACCCCAGCAGCCTTTGGAGCACCTTTAGGGAACAGTGAAAGCTAGCCAGTAGGGAGGAAGTTTTCAAGTCAGTTCCAGTTTGATTTCTCTAGTTCCTGAAACCAAGTATGTTGTATTTTCAGAAATAAGGTCTTACCATCTAGTTCCAGTGGGCAACCAAGGGCAACGGCAATAGCCTGTGTTATTTTGGGGGCTGCTGGGGTCTCCCTGACCAATATTAACTCATAGGAAAATATCTCATGCCTGGTACTGAAATTATAATTTAAAAATCCATGTCTTCTGGGCAAATAGTTTGCTTTCTTTCTAATAAACAAGCTGGTTGAGCACTCTTTCTCTTGACTCTATGGCCTTCATTTCTCCTTGTTCACATGACATGGCCCCTAGGTCACAGACCACAACTATTGTAGCTTAGAGGCTTTATCTGGGATTCCATAAAACACCATCAAAACATAGCACTACCCAGCCTCTTTCTCCTCTACCCTGTTAGACAAAATGGCACTTCTTTTGTGCATCATGGGCATGCCTGTCTATCATCTAAGAGTACTTAGAATGACAGCTATTAAGACTCTGTTGTAAGACTATGGGACCAGCTCTGATCAATTCCCAGACCTCCTCCTTGGGAGGAGCCAGAACGTTGGCCAGCTGCCAGGACAGTTTCCTTTTTGACCAATTTCTGGATTGAAGGGACCAAAGGCAGCCCTGGGGTAATTGAGAGTTCATAGTCAAGGCTACTCTTTGGCAGTATTCAGACTCTGACCTTCAGAATGGGTATCTGGGAGGTCTCCCCTTTCCCTGGAGTGCATTCCCTGGGATAGAGAACACACCTCCTGAGATTCCCCAGACATGCCCTTTCCTCTACTAGGCAGGCTCTAGTGGATTTTCCCTGTGAAGTCCTGCCCAGTTGATCTGAATGCTCAGTGCTTGCTCTATCTATTGAGAAACAGTGGACTCTTGGCAGGGGCAGACTTCTCTCCCTTTCCCCTTCTGACAACAGATAGGGATTCAAGGAGTTGAATTCTTCTTTTTTTTTTTTTTGAGGCAGGGTTTCTCTGTGTAGCTTTGTGCCTTTCCTGGAACTTGCTTTGTAGCTCAGGCTGGCCTCGAACTCACAGAGATCCACCTGCCTCGGCCTCCCAGGTATTGGGAGGCACCACACCCAGTCTGAAGCATTTCTTGTGTATCTAGAAGGCTTAAAAAGGATCTGCACTAAACTCTTGAATGATTCCAAACTTCTTAGGTAACTCAGGGGGCAGAGGCAATCCTAGAGTGGGTCAGGGGAGCCCTGATCAAACATACCAACTTAGATCCCAAGTCAATAGAGGATGCCCGGTCTTGAGAGACCACTTTCACTGTCTTTATCTACTACCAGGAGTATAATTTAGTCTGCCCTCACCCTGGACATCAAGCAAAAATGATAGAAGATTCACCTGGGGCCTGACAATACCCGACAATTTCCTCAGGAAAGTCACTAAGGTGTTCTATAATCCAGACCGGGCGGAAACTAGGGCAAGAGAGTGGCGTGACAAGAAAAGAAAGGCCACCTTGTGAGTGGCCACCCTCCAGCGCTAAAGAGCTGCTGGGACTCTGAGTGTCTCCTACTAGATGGTGGTGTGAGTGTGGAAGCGCAGGGCATTTCAAGAGGGAGTGCCCAAACAGAAAGCAAGGGCCACCACCCAAGCCCTGTCCTAATTGTCAGCAAAGCAGTGGAGAGCAGACGAACCACTTTCCCAGTGGCAAAGGCTCAGAAAGTAACCTGATCCTGGTCCAACAAGAACAGGACTGAAGGAGCTTGGGGTTGTCCTCTACCTGTACCTGACATCCAATATCTCTATGTGAATCTTGGGTAGCCCTGATGGCGGAGGGACAGGACATAAACTTCCTATTAGATTCAGGTGCTTCTTGGTCAGCCCTTCAGTCTAATCCCAGTCCTTGTAGTGGCATTCCTGCTGAGCTCCTGGCTTGGCTCCAGAGAGCAGCACCTAGCCCCAATCCTTCCTTTATTTAACCACACCTTTTGTTTCTCTTACCTTTTGTTTCTCTTTTCGCCCTGTGTGGATCTTGTCTGAGAGTCAAGGATCAGAGAGTCCCCCAAGGATCAAAGGCCTATGCAAAACTTGGTCCAGGAAATCCAGAAAACCGAGGTACCTGATAAATCAAGTAATTTGCACCTGGCATTTGGTCTCTGGGAGCTCCTTTTAGTTTGCTTTGAAGGTACGGAGATTAACTATCTAAACTGTAAAATGGAGTAAATAAATATGCCTTAGGCAAAAGGTTAGTGCTTCAGTCCTTCGAGGCTGGACCCCCCTGCAGCCATGATAGGCTAGATTCATTCTTTTTTTTTTTTTTTTTGGTTTTTCGAGACAAGGTTTCTCTGTGTAGCTTTGCGCCTTTCCTGGAACTCACTTGGTAGCCCAGACTGGCCTCGAACTCACAAAGATCCGCCTGCCTCTGTCTCCCGAGTGCTGGGATTAAAGGCGTGTGCCACCACCGCCCGGCAACCTTCATTTTTTTTTTTGTTTTTTCGAGACAGGGTTTCTCTGTGTAGCTTTGCACCTCCTGGAGCTCACTTGGTAGCCCAGGCTGGCCTTGAACTCACAGAGATCCGCCTGCCTCTGCCTCCCGAGTGCTGGGATTAAAGGCGTGCGCCGCCAACGCCCGGCAGATTCATTCTTAAGATGCCCCTGTGTCTTCATTCCACGTACCCGCGTGAACCCACACACTTGTGTAGCGACCACACAACTACATCTCCTCCCGATAGTACCACCAGGATAGAAGTCTCTAGAAAGCCCATGGCTTGCTGTTTTACCCACCCTCCCACCTCAGTGGAAATTGAGAAGACCTCTTTTTCATATGTCCCTGATAGTGCCAGAGAGCCTTATTCTTCTGGGACAAGATCTCATGTCCTGATTGGGGACCTTTATGGTCCAGGACAGGACCTCATTCTCCCTTTAATGGAGACTGAAACCCATCCAAGAGTGTGAGCTATCCAGGAGGCAGACTGAAAGGACAATTGTGCCTCCTTATTAAAATCCATCTCAAAGACCATTTCCTAAAGGACAATTGTGCCTCCTTATTAAAATCCATCTCAAAGACCATTTCCTCGTCACCAGCAGGAACCTTTAAAACTCGAGGCACAAGAAAGCTTACACAACAGAAATCGTAATCGGAAACAATAAGGTTTAGTTTAGTAATTCCCTGTAACACCCCTAGTCTGGGGTTTCCAAAACTAATAGAGTGGAGACTACTCTATTCCTACTACTCCTGACCTAGATCCCTGAGGACTCCAAATGGTTTACGGTCCTAGACTTAAAGGAAGCCTTTTTGGTATCCCTTTACATCCTGTGCTGGTTAGTGTTCTGTCAGCTTGACACAACTGGAGTTATTTGAGAGGAGGTTGGGCTGTGGGCCGGCCTGAAGGACATTTTCTTAATTAGTGATTGATGTGGGAAGGCCCATTGTGGGTGGTGCTATCCCTGGGCTGGTGGTCCTGGGTTCTATAAGAAAGCAGCAGGCGGAACAAATCATGGGAAGCAAGCCAGTGAGCAGCACCCCTCCATGGCCTCTGCATCAGCTCCTGCCTCCAGGTTCCTGGCCTGCTTGAGTTCCTGTCCTGGCTTCCTTCGGTGATGGTCTATGATGTTGTGGAAGTGTAAGCAGAATAAACCCTGTCCTCCCTACTTGCTTTTGGTCACGCTGTTTCAACACAGCCGTAGAAACCCTCACTAAACACACTCCAAATCTCAATGTCTATTTGCTTTTAAAGATCCAACTCCCCAGGCTGGCCAATTCACCTGTTTTGTCCCGCCCCAGGGATGCAGGATGCAGGCTTTAGCTAGGGACTTGCTTGACTTCTTCAGCTCTCAAGCCAAGATCTGGATGACCTCCTTCTTGTGTCCACACAGATGAAAGATCCTCAAGAAGAAATCAAAGTTTTCTGAATTTCTTAGTTAAAGGGGCTAGAAGGTTTTCAACAGTCAGTCAGGTACTTAGGAGCAGTCATACCTAAAAGAGAAAGAAGCTTGAGGACCAGGTGCAACTTATCTCTTCTGGAAACACTTAAACAATTTTAGGAAGTTTTAGAATTAGGAATTCTACAGGCTCTGGATTGACCATATAGAAGAAATTGTCTGGTCTCTGTATCAGCTAATGAAAGAGACCCTGGTCGAATGAAAATGCAAACCCTGACCCCAGGGCCAGGGAATTAAGGTCTTAAGCAGGTGCCTACTAGGGACCCTGCTTTGAGCCCTTCCACTAATAAAGACTTCAACCTCTAAGCAACTGAAAGAAAAAGAATGGCTTTGGGGTGTTTAGTCCAGAGGTGTTTAGTCCAGAGGTGTTTAGTCTAGAGGTGTTTAGTCTAGAGGTGTTTAGTCTAGCTCAATAACCTATAGGCTACCTTGGCTGAGAATTGGATCTTGAATCGAAAGGCTGGGTTGCATGCTTCAGGGCTTCTAAGTCAGTCACTGTCTGTTCCAGAGGCATCTAAGCTGACCTTGGGACATGATTTGACTGTTTATCTCCAATAACATGACAAAACAATTGGAATCAAAAGGGAGTCTGGTTAACAGAATACAGACTCTTAAAAGATCAGGCTTTACGCTTGGAGGGCTCAGCTGCTCAAAAAAAAACATGCTACACCTTTAATTCTGCCACCTTCCGACCCGAGGACGACCAAAGTGAAGACAGTCCGAAACCCGACTGAACAAACAGTTCTACAAACTTCTATTGTTATGGAAGACTCGGAAAGTCCCCTGAAAACTCCGATTACGTCTTCTTCATGGATGGTAACGCCTTCATTGAGCATGGGATCCACTGAGTCAGGTATGCTATGGTAACCCTTTGTGATACCCTAAAAAGTAAACCCCTCAACCCTGTCACCCAGTAGTCAGATAGTTGACCTCATAGCCCTAACCAGAGCCCAAGAATTATGTCAAAACAAGAGGGTCCCTCTCTACACTGATTCTAAATATGCCATTTTAGTCCTCCATGCCCATGCCACAAGGTGGAAGAAGAGAAGCACAATCCCCTATTGAATGTCAATCAAGAAACAGACTGCTTTCTGTCATATTTCAACCCAGACAAGTGACAGTCACCCATTGTAGAGGACCTCAGAGGAGAACAGATGAGCGCATACTTGCTCAAACTAGGTTACACCAGAGGCTTCCTTTCCCAGGCTGTCCCAATCCGTGGCTTCCTCACCCTTTGCTTCCTCTAACCGTGAGAGGAAAGGACTTCTCTTTTACATTGTCTGTGGTTATTGGCTCTTGGTCAGCATGACTGATACCCTCTTACTCTGACTTATTAATCTTTCTGATTGCTAGATCTTTTCACGACAGGACTGACTCAACCCTGAAAAGACATCTCTGTGAGCCTAGCCCCTGAACCATTCCGGGATAGGTCAATCTTTTTGTTTGTTTTTTCAAGACAGGGTTTCTCTGTGTAGCCCTAACTGTTCTGGAACTCACTATGTAGACTAGGCTGGCCTCAAACTCACAGAGATCTGATTGCTTCTGCCTCTCAAGTGCTAGGATTAAAGGCATGCATCACTACTGCCTGGCCCCGATGGGTCAGTCTTACCAGTCAATATTCTGGCTTCTCATACACCCTGGATACTGAAATCGCCGACAGCAGAGTGAGAGGAAGACCCTGTCTAGTTGGTCCAGACTGGCAGCAAATAGAACCCTCTGAAGCAACAAGATGGCTTCACTTGTGTACCCAGAGGAGACAAGCCACTCTATTCCCTACCTGATTAACGTTTTCTTTGTTCTGTAACGATTTAAAAGCACTCTCGTTGCTGCTTAGAGAGCATCCTGTTTGGGAACCTCTCTGCTTCAGGAGATTCCCTTTGGCTTTCTTTCTAATCAACATGCTGATTGAGTACTCTTTGGAGTACCGCAGACTTCATTTCTTGTTGTCCCCAGGACAAACATCCTTGGAGGGAATTACAGATCACAACTCTTATAATCCTCCAGCCTCAACCTCTGGAGTGCTGGGATTACTTGTGTGAGCCACCACACACCTGGCAAAGTCACTCTTCCTGATGATGCTACTGCTAGCAGACACTGACATCCACGAAGATGATGCCTTTGCTTCTCTGTATTTCCTTTATTTAAAGGTGTTTAACGTTTTTATTCGATTATTTGTGTGTGTGGGTGCAGTATGGAGGCCGGAGCATAATTGCAGGAGTTCATTATCTTCTTCCATCATGTAGGTCCAGGGGACAGAAGTCAGACTACCAAGCCTGGTGGCGGGAGCCTTTACCTGCTGAGGCATGTTACTGGCTGGTTTCCCTGGATTTTAAGTAAGGCACGACACAGACACTGGTAAAGGAAAGCTGATTTATTTAGTTCGGCCAAATGGTAAGACAGAGAAATCTAATTTCCTCCCCACTGTGCCTTTGGTCATTTTACAGTTTATAGAAAGCCATGAAACAACACCTAGAAAATATGGAAATGAGGCATGTTAATGGTTCCTCTTGAGTGCAGGGTTTTAGATGTGCATTGCCGTGCCTACCACCAGTGATACACTCTCTATAATGTTATATATTTTCATTTTAGTTTTGAATATGTTTATAACTGAAATAGAATTACATCGACTTCTCTCCCTTTCTTCCCTCCAACCTTTCCTAGCTACCCTCCCTTGAACCCTCCCATGTCCCCTTGTACTCTCAAGGAGGTAGTCTCTTTTTCTTTATTGTTACATATATATGTGTGTGTGACAAGCACACACACACACACACACACACACACATATATCCTGTTGAATCCCTTTTTGTTGGTGGTGTGTATATAGTTTCAAGGCTGACCACTATGCATTGGACAACCAACAAGGCGACTAATTCTCCCTTTCCCAACAGTCATTAGTTGTCTGTAGTTCTTTGTCTAGGGGCAGAACCCCATGAATCTCCCTCCTTCCATGTTAACATGTCCACTGATATTGCCATTGTTCGGGTTGTTTACGCAGCCATTTCTAGGAGAGACTGTTTCACAGCGGACTTCCTGGTCCTCTGGCTCTCACAGTCTTTCTGCCCCTCTTCCTTGATGTTTTCTGAGCCACAGATGCTCCCTGTCATCTGATGATGTCTATCTTGTGTCTAGTTGTGGTTTTCTGTGGTGCTCTCCATTTGCTGCAGAGAGAGGCTGCTTTGATGAGGATAAGAGCTCCACTTATCCAGGAAAGGTGGCTCTCAAACCCAACAAAGTTTTTATTTCCAGTCCAGGCTGAGGAGAACAAGGTTTCAAAGCTCTTCCATTTTTGAAATGGAAAAGAGTCTCAGGGGTCTGGTGGTGTGGAAGATCCTCCCATTGCAGGTCTGACAGACTTCTTTGTTCCTAGATCTAGCCTTTGACGGGCAGGGAGTCAGGGAGTGGAAACCTTTGTACCTTTTCTTTGGAGATCAGCGTCAGCTCTAGACTGCTGTATGCCTGTCAAACACCAATTTCCTAAGTGGCCAAAGGTGATGGTCTGAGCGCATTGGGGAGGGCTACAGCCTCTCCTGCATTTGTTCTTCTGACGGCTTCAGCAGAGCCCCACAGTTACATGGTGGCTCAACATTCCACAGATCCAAGTATCTTTGATGGCTTGTCTTCTGAAATCAGATGTTCCAAGAGCTTTTTGCCTGCCCCACATACCTTATGATAAGAGAATTTTGAAATGCTCTAAATTAAGTTACAGGCCAGAGAATGGAGGAAGAGAAGAGATCAGAGGAGATTATTTTAACTGACAGCTTCCAACTAAATCAACAAAGAAAAAGACAAAACTGCTGGGCTGCATTATTTTTCTGTGTGCCGAGGACTGCCCACCAAGGTCACCTCACTTTCGGCTTTCAGAAAAGATTAACCAATAAGCAGCAAATTTACTTACGAACTAACTCAATCCCGGGACTCTGCCACATTCACCTTGTCCTGGCCCGTATGGTCATAGGTGTAAACAATTTGTTTCTTTCCTCCAACATTCCATTCTAAAGCATACGAGCTCCTTAGGTCCATAACTACTGATTTCGACTGCTGTTTGGCCATGCTGCTGGTGGCTTAGGAAACCTATCCCAGGACCAGTTTTCACCTCCTAGCATGTGTCAACACCATCAATCATTGTTTCAGAGGCCTTTGAGTTTGGAATGTTAATTTGATTCCTGGCAGCAGCCTCGCTGCATGGAGTTCTGGGTCTTTTTCCTGGGCAAGACAGATGGCTCTACTGCTCTATTTTGGAGGCCACACAGAGTGGAGATTTCAGACAGAAGTAGCTCCTGGAAAGTGCATTTTAGGGTAGTGGGGCAGCGAGTTTGTTGGATGTAGGATGTAGGAGGGCAGAAGGAACCCTGGGCCAACCCTTGACGTGCTGTATCAAACTGGGTTGTTATCCACCCTCCTGACTCCAGGGTCAGGTCAGATGAGTAGGACTCTGGGAGACCCTCCCGGGAGGGACATTTGGCAGGTTGGGCTTCGGCCAGAGCAGCTAGCTCTCCTGTGGCTTCAGGTGCGTGACTAAGGTTTCCGGCTCAGGCGTGCCCGGGGTCTTTCCGGGCCTGGCTGCCGCCCCCGCGCCGCCGAGCTGGAGCCTGCCTGCCGGCAGCGGCGATAAAGCGACCGCGGTGGCCGCGTTCCAGAGCCGGAGCCTCAGCGCCCTCTGATGGGCGCGCCTGGGAGGGCGGGGCCAATGCGCAGATGCCCCGCCCCTGCAGGCCCTGGAAGTGGGCGGGGCTGCAGCGCGGGTTACTGGCAGAGGCTGCCCAGGTTTCGCAAGGACGTGACCTTAAGGGGAAAAATCCCCTAGTGTGTCACGCGTGGTTGCTAACCCGGGCTAGCGAGCTGAACTAGTTTGGAAGCCCAGAGAAGGAGGGAGGGAGGGGACAGGCACCTAAACGTTCATACTGGGGATTCGTGGCCAACTGCCCCTCCATTAGCGCCGGGGCGCGCTTTGCGCTCGGGGCCCGGAAGCGGGTACGAGTCTGCATCCCGACTTTGTCCGAGCTTGCCCTTGGGGTGACGTCATTCCACTGAGCGTCAGCAGAATGCACGAACTGTTGCCTCCCTTCACTCCAGAGCTAAGGCTCTTGGTTCAGGTGGATTCGTTCAGCCCCACAAGGAGCTATGGTTTTCATCAGAAGGATGCTTTTGGCCAAGGCAGTTTAGGGGTTCCTCACAAAAATTAGAATGAATGGCTTGCCTCATCCTGATCTCACTAGGCAGTGGCTTTTTGTCTTCTTACTGGAGTCCCCCTCCCCGGGGGTGGGGTGGGGCAGGAGCGAGGCCTTGTTCCACCATCAGCATTGTGAACTGACGTTTTCTGACATTCTGCTGACGCGCAGCGGAATGACGTCACCC
>CABHPH010138021.1:30229-50376 GCA_902168325.1 Peromyscus nudipes | reverse complement strand
CTTTGTACGGTTTGTACACGCCTTGTGTAACGCCTGCGCCGAGACAGGGCGTTAGGATGCGGCGTGAAGTTGGCCAGTCAAGTTCATCTCTTCCGATTGATTTCTATTTTACTTAACCTCCAGGTTCTTTTCTCTCCCCCCCTCCCTCCCTCCTCCAGTCCCTCCTCTTTACTTCTCTCTCCCCTCCTTTCCTCTGTCTTTCCTTTTCCATTTCCCGTCCTTCCTCCCTCCCTTCCTATTCTGTCTCCTCTCCCTCCCTCTCTTTTCCTCTTCCCCTCTCCCTTTCGCCTTCTTTTTTCTTTGTAGTCTTTACATGAAGGTTGTGTCTTCTCTCAAAAGTATCTTTAGCGCTTACTCAGTCCTTCGCACGAAAGGACTGCTTGTCTCATGGCGTTATTTATTTGCTTTTCTCTTAATTGACAACAGAAAGCGGTTGAACGCTCATTTGCCCTCTTGTTTTTCCGCAGTTGGGGACGAACTCAGATTTGAAACCATTTGCTATCAGGTTTAGTTGATGCTGCAGGCAAAGTGGGAATGGGGAGGAGTGGGTGAGGTACAAGAAGGAATGGGTGTTGAGTCAGGAGCAGGCAGCTTGTAACGTAGCCATGGATGGAGATAAGGAAATATTCTGTAATTAGCCGGTTCCGGGATTGTTAGCAGTTACTTTTCTTTTTAGTCTTCTGGTGGCAGTATTGCTTTAAAATGCGGGTGGGAACTTCCCTTGGATGGAACATTTTTAGTAATATATCCAGTGAACAGGCTGTACTTTGAAATTTTCATCTATAGAGACAAGAAAACAAACCCTACAGTTATGCAGATTTAATAGTGAGGACTATACGAATTATAGGAAGGTTAGACCTTTACCAAGATTTAAAATAAAGTTTTAATAGCATATAATATGAATTATACATAATGGGCTTCATTGTAACATTTTCATGCATGTGTATAATGTACTTTGTTCACATTTACCACCCATTACTTTCATTTTCCTACTTTTGCTATTTCCATATAGTTCCTTTCTACTTTCATACCTTTTTTTTTTCTTAATTAAATGAATCGTGGGCTTAATTAGGGTTACTTAAAGGAGCGTAAGTGAGGGGTCCTTTACAGGAGCGTGGGATCTTACTAGTGGCTACATCACTGAAGAAAATGTTTCCCCTAAAGGTAATGGAGTTTGAGAACTCAGCACCTTAATGTTTCGTGACATATTTTCTCTTTATTCTTACTTTTTTTTTTAAGTTTGAAGAAAAGCTAGCTGTGGTGACACATGCCTATAATAAGGTCGCACTTGGAAGGCTCAGGGAGGAGGATCCCAAGAGCAAGGTCAGTCTGAGCTAGATAGTGAGTTTGAGGCCAAATTGGACTATATAATGAGACCCTGTCTTTGGAAAGAAAAAAGGTTTGGGAAAAGTTAATATTTACTAAAATATGGTTACCAATCGGGAAGTACTAATTTCTTTTGAAGGAATTAGCTAGGTACCATTACTGTGTAAGAAAGGCGCATGTCCACTCAGCATGGCTGGTTTACGCTGTGTTGCAGCATTGGCTGTTGTGGGCACTCAGCCCTTCAGTAATGTTGCTCACCCTCTCCAGTGAAAACTGATGTGCTGCTGTGTTCTCCATATTGACAGTAGGATTGCCTTCAAGCCTTTGAAGCCTTCAGATGTTTGTCAGCAAGTGGCAGTTGTGATACCACAGTATCCCAAGTTTTCTGTCACGTCTCTGAGCTTCCAGTTAATTGGTTAGAATCCTTAAGGGAAGTGCCTGAGGTTCACACATTCTTTCCATGTTCCTCACAAGATGCTGTGGCCTGAGACCGCCTGAGCAGTTGGAAGGGCCCCGGGCTCTTACTGCGCTCTCCAAACACTTTCTGGTGGCACTGCTCACTGCTCTGTCTTTTCTGTTAGTTGGGTGAACTTGCCCGTCTTCCTTGTGCCAGTTCCTTGGCTCTGCTGTTAGATGCTGTGCCTTTTCTACTCAAGGGCACGGGTCACTCAGTTTTCTCTCCTTTAGGAATTACTTGTCCTCAGTGCTTAATTTTTTAGCATATTTTTTTCTAATATTGTTAGAAAGAGGGCATTCTATTGTAATGAGCCTGTTATTTATTTATTTATTTATTCACACAAGATCTCACTTTTTACTATGTAGCCCTGGCTAGCCTGGAATTCACTGTGTAGACCAGGCTGTCCTTACATCCATAGAGATCTATCTGTGTCTGCCCCTGCCCCTCCCATGCTGGGGTCAAAGGTGTGTGCCACAATTCTTGGTCTGTTTTTGATTTTTAAAAAATTATTCTTTATTTTATTGTTTGTATGTGGATGTTCTGCATGCACGTATGTCTGAGTGCTGTGTGCATAGCTGGTGCCCACAGAGGCCAGAAGAAGGCATTTGAATTCCTTGGAACTGGAGTTGTAACTAGAAGGTTGTAAACTGCCCTGTAGATGCTGGGAATAGAATCTGGGTCTTCTGGAAGAGCAGCCAGTGCTCTTAACTGCTAAGTGGATATACAGATGTACAGGATTCAGTTTTTTTGGTTTTTTTTGTTTTTTTTTTTTTTTTTTTTTTTTTTTTTAGACAGATTTTCACGTTACTTAGGCTGGCCTTAAACTCACTGTATATCTGAGGATATCTGATCGTATTCTCAATGTGGTAGAGGGTTTCTTGTAGCATGAATCTTAAAAGTTCTTATTAATAAAATCAAACCCGGACCAGGTATTGAGGTGAATTCTGGAAGATCAGAAAGACAGAACAAGCCACAGCTAACCTCACCTGGCCAACTTCTCAGCTGGTCTTGTTTCCTCAGACTGGATACTTCTGTGTCCTCATCCCAATGGCTCTCAGCTGAACTGTGCTGCTAGAAGCCTGAAAACTAGAGGCCAAATGCTTCTAGTTTCTGGTCCTCACACCTTATATACCTTTCTGCTTTCTACCACCACTCCCTGGGATTAAAGGCCTGTGTCACGGTGCCTGGCCGTTTCCAATGTGGCCTTGAACTCATTGAGACCCAGAGGGATTTCTGCCTCTGGAATGCTAGGATTAAAGGTGTGAGTGCCACCATTTTCTAGCCTTTGTATCTAGTGGCTTTTCTGTCTCTGACCCCAGATAAATTTATTAGGGTGCACAGTATTTTGGGGAACACAATACCACCACATTTTCTATGAGGGACAGTCCTTTAGTTGGAAAGTAAAGGAATAACAAAAAGCCCAAGGTTTGGTAGCAGTGGCAGTGCTGAGAAGTGGACTTTTTTTTTCTGAGACAGGATGTGGTGGCTTGAAATGAGAATGGCCCCTTAGGCTCACATATCTGAATCCTCTGTTGGTGGAATGTTTAGGGAGGATTAGGAGGTGTGGCCATCTTGGAGGTGTGTTACGGAGGATGGGCCTTGAGGTCTCAAAAGCCCATGCCAGCCTAGTCTTCTCTTTCCCCAATTTTGGGGTCAGGATATAGGCTCTCAGCTAATGTTTTAAAGCCATGCCCATCTGTTTCCCACTGTGATGTTCATGGATTAATCCTCTGAAACTGTAAGCAAGTCCTCAATTAAATGCTGTCTCCTGTAAGTTGCCTTGGTCATGGTGTTGTAGCTGGAGTTTTCTCCAGTCCCACTCTGGCCCACAGCCGCTCAGACCCAAGTAAGCACACGGAGACTTATATTACTTATAAACTGTATGGCCGTGGCAAGCTTTTTGCTATCTAGTTCTTATGTCTTAAATTAACCCATTTCTATTAATCTATAAATTGCCACGTGGCTTGTGGCTTACCGGTACTTTACAACTTGCTTCTCATGGTGGCGGTGGCTGGCAGGTCTCCTGACTCAGACTTCCTGTTCCCTGAATTCTCCTCTCTCTTTGTCCCACCTATACTTCCTGCCTGGATACTGCCAATCAGCACTTTATTTATTAACCCATCAGAGCAACACATTCACAGCATGCAGAGCAATATCCACAGCATGGTGTCTCTTCATAACAGTAGAACAGTAACTAAGACTCAGGGTCTCTGTGTAGCTCTGGCTGGTCTGGAACTTGCTATATAGACCAAGCTGGCCTTGAGCTCACAGAGATCCATTTGCCTCTGCCTCCTTAGTGTTGGGATTAGAGGCGTATACCACCACACAGAGCTAAACATCTGCGGTGAAATTTGTGGTAGGTCTAGTAGGACTTTTTGTGGAATGTGAAAGCCGGCTGCAGACTTTGTTTTGGGTTAGTGTGAGGATTGAGAGAAACAGGAATTAGAGTTTCTGCCTTCTTGAGCAGTAGAATAGGCATGCTATCTGCTGAATGGAGACCACAGGGCGAAGGAAGAGTAAAGTTTGGTTTTGACGAGACTATGTTGGAAAGATTGTTTAATATCAAAGTTAAAATATTAAGTAGATGGTCGAGGTCTTGCGTCTGGTGGAGAAGTCATAACTAGGGACTTAAGATCACGGGAATGGGCATATATGTGATGTATACTTTGGTATTTGAATTTTGTTAAAAGCCTTTGTAGCAATATTATGTTAATAAAATTTCCCCCTTAAATTTTGTTAAAATGAAAATCACCATTTAAAAGCTGTCCTTGTGAGTCTTAAGCTCTGTCTTAAGTGCTGAATTTGCGTGATGTCATTTACTCTATAGGATGGCTTTAAGAAGACTGTACCCTTTTTTTACTTTGTAGAAAAGATGACCTAAGTATCTTGACTTAGGTCAGAGCCCTGCTAAATTAGCAGGAAAGAGCTTGAATGCTCTTTTTCTGTTGTGTGCCTTTTAAGGATTAATAACATTTACATCCTGTATACAAGCATAATAGTAAGTGGACTGAAAATAATAACTAGCATTTACATAGTGCTAAGCTAATGAATGTGCCAGTATTTTATTTCTGGGAGTCCAAGATCACAGCCCATTTTCCATTTTTTTATTTATTTGTGTGTGTGTGTGTGTGTGGGGGGGGTGGTTTAGGTGTACACTTGTGCCCCAGTCCACATACAGGTCAAAGAATAACTTATGGGAGTCATTTCTCTCCTTTTATCATGTGGGTCCTGGGGAATCAAACTCAGGTTGTAAATGCCTATACCCAGTGGCCCCCTGAACCATCTTGTTGGGCTCCATTTGACATTCCTATACCTCCCAATAATATCAGTATTACATAAGTCATATTTCCTGTTAAATACCACATTCTTTTATTTTATTTTATTTTATTTTATTATTTTATTTTATTATTTTATTTTATTTATTTTATTTTATTTTATTTTTTATTTTATTTTATTTTTTATTTTATTATTTTTGGTTTTTCGAGACAGGGTTTCTCTGTGTAGCTTTGTGCCTTTCCTGGAACTCACTTGGTAGTCCAGGCTGGCCTCAAACTCACAGAGATCCGCCTGGCTCTCCACATTCTTAAAATATACCAGTTTTATTAAGTTTTGCTGAGTGTGTGTGGGGGTGGGCTGGGGTGACAGGGATGGTTAGAGGACAACTTGAAGGAGTCGACTTCCACCACAGGGGTTCTGGGCATTGAACTCAGGCTGTCAGGCTTGGTGGCAAGTGCCTCTATCTGCTGAGCCATTTTGTTATTTCAAGTCTACCAGTTTTGGTTAAGAGAAAGGAGTCAAGGTTTACCTCTCATCACTGCTTACTGATTTTGTCTGTTCTTATTTACCTGCTGGGTAGGATGAACATCCAGGTTGTTATTAATTCTTTTTACTTTTAACATTGTCACTTTATGTTGCCAGTCTGGGCATATACATGAGACTTGGTCTGGAGTGATTTTCGGTTCAGGTTCAGCGTTAGCCTTTCTCTCAGGACTTTACTATGTAACCCAGTATGCTTTCAGGCCTCCTGCTTCAAGCTCCTGTGTGCTATTCCACATTGCCTAATACAGTGTGAATACTTGTTATATTGTATTGTCAGGGATTAATGATAAAGGAAGAAAGTCTGTAGATGTTCAACATAGACTTAGGTTTTCTCCCCAAATATTTTCCATCTGATGTCAGTTGAATCTGAGAATGCAGAGCCTGTAGATAGGCCAGTCTGACTAACAATAGTCATGCGGCTGCAACAGAACATGTCATTGCTGGAATGCCTCCATACCAATTCAGACCATTATAGATGCTTGGTTGTTGGTGACTAAGACTTTGCAAGTGGTATATTAGCAAACTTCATTTCTTCAGTATACGTGAATTTGGAAGAGTTAGACTAATTGGGCTGGGGAAATGGCTCAGTGGGTAAACAGCTTGCCACAGAAGTATGAAGACCTGAGTTTGAATCCCTGCACTCCACATAAAGACTGATTGTGGGAAGCATGCATCTGTAATCCTAGTACACCTTTGGGAGATGGAAGGCAGAGACAAGCGAATCCCTGGCTAGCTGGCTAGCTATCGTATAGTACACATAGGCAAAACAAGAAGAGACCCTGTTTCCAACAAGGTGGAAGTTAAGACCAACACCTGAGGTTGTTATCTGATGTATAGATACACACAACACACAGAGATGTACCTGCCTCCCCTATACACATCATATACTCATGAAAATTGGTTTTGACTACCTCATGGGACATCTATTTTATTAAGACTCCTTTTATAAAACTTCTTGAAGACAGGTTCTAGCATTATTGTTTAGGCTGGCCTTGAATTTGTAACCTCTTAACCTCCACCTCAGAAATACTGGAATTACAGGTGTGTGTACCATCACACTTGGCTTCATTAAGAACGCTGTCTCTTTTTTTCTCTCTCATTTAATTTAGTTTTATTTTGTTTTTGAGACCTGGTCTTTCTGAGTAGCCCTGGCTGTCCTGGAACTTGCTGTAGTGACCAGGCTGTCCTCGAACTCACCTCCTGACTTCTTTTAATTCTCGATTCTCATCTTCTTCGTTCTTGTTTTATGGTCCTCATTTGATGAAATGCATTCGTGGTTAACTCAGCTGTCCTTCATACCCGAGCCAGTGCTATTGAAGATAGATGGGGAAGCCACAAAACTTCTTTAACCGGCTTAATTTAAAGTCCTGGACTTTAGGGTGGCCTCTAGGAGTTGGTTCTCTACTTCGGCCATTTGGGTTTCAGGGATTGAACTCAGGTTGTCAGACTCGGCTGTAAGTTGAACCATCATCTCCTCAGCCCCAGGCCTGACTTAATAACTTTTAGTTTTAAGATTAAAAACAAACAAAACAAAACCCTTAAAGTTTGGCTTTAATTGAAGAATCTAAAAACAGTTCTTGTTTTTTGTTTGTTGCAGTTTGTTTTGTGTTCAGAGTCAGGTAAATTGGAGCAGTTTGTCTGTGTGTGTTAGGCTCCTGACTGGGTCTAGGTTTAGGCTTGCTTTGTTTTCAGAGGGCTGGTGTAGCTCAGTGGTGCACCACTTGCACAGCATGCATGAGGACCTGCATACACTGCAAAAATTGAAGTAAATAAAATGGGCCACTTTGATGAACCACGCACTGTTAAGAATAACTTCTTTTTTGTTTGTTTGTTTGTTTTTTGTTTTGTTTTTTGAGACAGGGTTTCTCTGTGTAGCCCTGACTGTCCTGGAACTTACTCTGTAGATAGGCTGGCCTCAAACTAACACACCTGCCTCTGCCTCCCAAGCACTGGGATTAAAGGCGTTCACCACCTCTGTTTGGCTAAACAATAACTTCATTTTTAATGAAAGTAATTTTCATTTATGTCTTTGATCTGGTTTTTGCTTAATTTTTGTAAATGATGTAATGTGTAAGTTGAAGCATATTTATTTTGCATGCTGACATCTAATTATAGCAACATTTGTTTAAAGATTAATCTCTTTATTGAATGCCTTTGTATAGTTGTTAGATAAGTTAGCTAGTTTTTGTCTATTTTGTATTGTCTTCTATTTCATGAAACTCTGTGTTCATTCTTTTTAATAGCTATACTTCCTTTTAAAGAAATTAATTACTTTTATGTGTATGGGTGTTTTGCCTGCATGTATGTCTGTGACCACATACATGCCTTGTTCCTTAGGCCAGAATTGGGCCTACGCTCTCCTGGTACTAGAGTTAGGGACTGTTGTGAACAGCCATGTGGCCTCAACTTGGCCTTGAACCCGTGTCCTTTGGAAGAGCAGTCAGTGCTTTTAACTGCTGAGCCATCTCTCCAGTCCCAGCTATACTTTCTTGATTGCTGTAGCATCATATAAAGTCTTGAAATCAGGTAATTTGATTTAGTTTTTTTTTGTTTTTTGTTTTTTGGTTTTTTTTTTGTTTTTTTTTTTTTTTTTTTTTTTTTTTTTTTTGGAGCTGAGGATAGAACCCAGGGCCTTGCGCTTGCTAGGTAAGCACTTTACCACTGAGCTAAATCCCCAACTCCAATTTAGTTTTTTTTTAATTTATTTATTCAATATTGATATAATGTACTATTCATTTATTTGTTTATTTCAAGACTAGTTTGTCTCTGAACAAATAAATCCTGCTGTGAGTTTGATTTGGATTGCATTTTTCCGATCCTGAACTTATTTAGTTCATCTTGCATTATTTTATTAGCATTTTGTATTTCCTATAATTGTTCTAAGTATTTTCTGGGTGTATTAGTTACTTGTTCGGTGACAGAATCCTTCAGGGAGGAAAGGTATCAGTTCATCTTGGTCTGGGAGGCATGGAGGCTGGGGCTGTTCTGTTTGTGGCCGTGGGAACTTGTGGTATGGCTACTTCATGTCCTGGTGGATCAAGGAGCTTAGAGTTCAAGCCAGAACCAGAGGTGGGTATCAACTTCCAGGCCTGTCTCCAGCAATTCATCTCTGCTAGATAGGTCATAATCCCAAAGTTTCCATACGCTCTCAAGGCAGTGCCACTACCTGGGGACCAAGTGTTCAAACCTTTGACTTTTGGGGGTCCATTTGACATCCAGACTGTAACATGTTTCCTCAGGGTTTTGAATGCTAGTGTGTAGAGACATTGTTTTTGCAGCAGGGTCTCATTCTGCAGCTCAGGTTGACCTTCTATTTGTGGTTTCCATGCTTTAGGTTTTTGGGTACTAGAATCATAGCAATGATTTCCACAATTGATTTGTTTCGTTTTGAGACAGGGTCTAAAGAAAGCTCTATCCAGACTGTCCTGGAAGTTGCTATATAGACTTGCCGCTGCCTCTGCTGGGACTAGAGGTCTGCACCACCACTCCTACCACAGTGGACTTTTTTTTTTTTTTTGGTTTTTTCGAGACAGGGTTTCTCTGTGTAACACAATTGACTTTTATAGCAGCCTTTAATCTCAGGGCTTTATTGAACTCGTTAGTTTTAGTATTCACTTAGAGTATCAGTCATTTTAGTGATTACTTACTTATTTTTAGACAGGATCTCATGTAACCCAGACTGGCCTTGGACTTTCTTTGTAGGCAAGGATGGTCTTGAATTCTTTCTCTCTCTCCTTCTTTCTTTCTTCCTTTCTTTCTTTCTTTCTTCCTTCCTTCCTTTCTTTCTTTCTTTCTCCTTCCTTCCTTCCTTCCTTCCTTCCTTCCTTCCTTCCTTCCTTCCTTCTTGTTTTGTTTTGTTTTGTTTTGTTGTTTGGTCAGCTCTTGTCCTGAATTCTTTTTTGACCATCCTTCATTTCTTCCTGAGTTCTGGGGTTATGGATGGGCCATGGCACCTGCTTTATGCAATGCTGGGGATCTTATGCAAGGACTTAACGAGTCAGTCAAGATTTCTATCAATTGAACTACAGCCCCAGTCCCTCTCTTTGGTTTGTTTTAATATTTATTTATTTAAAAGTTTTTTGTAATACTGTTATTATGATGCTGATGCTGATGATGATAATGTGTGTTAGTTTTTGTTTGTTTGTTTTGTCAACTTGGCACAAGCTAGAGTTATCTGAGAAGAGGGAACCTCAATTGAGAAAATGCCTTCAGGAGATTGGCGTATAGGCAAGTCTGTGAGGCATTTTCTTGATTAATTTTAGATTGACGTGGGAGGGTCCAGACTACTGTGAGCAGTGCCACTTCTGTGCAGGTGGTCCTGTGCTAAGAAAAGCAACTTGAGTGAGCCATGAGGAACAAGCCAGTAGTAAGCAGTGTTTCTCCATCGCCTCTGCCTTCAGGGTTTTTTTTTTTTTTTTTTTTTAAGCATAGTCTCTCCACATAGCCCTGGCTGTCCTGGAATTCAGTGTGTAGAGCAGGCTGGCCTCAAATTTACAGAGATTCAGCTGCCTCTGCCTCCCAAGTGCTGGGGTACACCACTATGCACAAAGGTTCATGTCTTGATTTTCTGCCCTGACTTGCCTTAATGATGGGCTGTAAAGTTTACAGTGTAAACTGTAAGATGAAGTTAACGCTTTCCTCCCAAGTTGCTCTGGTCATGGTGTTTATCACAGTAGTAGATACCCAACTAGGACAGTGTGTGTGTGTGTGTGTGTGTGTGTGTGTGTGTGTGTTTTGGGGAGGGGATGGTGTGCTGGTGGGGTGGGAAATATACATAAGCCATGGTGTGCATGTGGAGGCCAAGGATAACTTTGTGGAGTTTGTTCTCTCTATCCTCTCCATCTTTATGTGGGTCCCAGAGGTTGAACTCTGTTTACTGGTGTGTGTGTGTGTGTTGGGGCTCGCCCTGCCATTTTTTAAATAAAATGTATTTTGGGTTTTTTTTTTCCTTTTTTTTTTTTTTTTTTTTTTTTTTTTTTGAGATTCTTACCATGTAGCCTTTGCTGCCCTGGAACTTGCTAGGTGGACCAGGCTGGCTTATGCTTCCCAAAATTTCTACCTGTGTGCTAAAATTCCCTATTTAGTCACACATGTTGTCTGGGTTTTTTGTTTGTTTGTTTGTTTGTTTTGTTTTTTTGGGTTTTTTTGCTTTTAAAATTCTTTTTAAACTCCCTGTGGAGCAGCATAGCCTCCATGATTGCTGTTCTCTGTCATGTCCAGTGTATATAGTACTGGAGATTAAAGTCAGGGCCTCATGTATGATAAGCAAACACTTTACCAACTAACCTGTATTTGGAGCCCCTTTCATCATTGTTATTTTAGAATAAGGTTGGGTTTGGGCCCTTTTGGTCACCACTCCACTTACCCTCTGCTAGGGACTGAACCAAGGCTTTTCAGGTCTGCACCTTGTGCTGCAAACACATTAATCATTGCATTAAACTTACGCTTCAGATCTGTACATTGTATTTTGTTTGTTGATGACTTTGCCCTTGATACTGGGGTCCCAAACCCCTACCTTTTATTCTTTCCTGTGCCTCATACTTATTAGTTGAAAAAATTGTGGAGTAGTCAAGAAACTTAAGAGTAAATTAAATAGTAGTTATCTTTGAAGTAGCACCTTTTCCTTCTGCTACACTTATAGTGTAGTGCTATGTAATCAGTCTAGTCAGGAGTTGAGTTAGGTCTGTGTACCTGGTCCTACTTTGGTCCCGTAGCAGTTTATAAAATAATCATTCAGAGGCTTAATACTAATTACAAACTGTTTGGCCTATGGCTCAGTCCTATTACTAGCTATTTCTTACATCTTAAATTAACCTATTTCTATTAATCTTATATATTGCCACGTGGCCAGTGGCTTACTGGTACTTTCACATCGTTCTTCTTAGGTGACTAGCTGGTGTGTCCCTGACTCCACCCTCTTCTTCCTGTCTCTCAGTTTGGATTTCCTGCCTTGCTATAGACCAGAGCAGCTTCTTTATTAACCAATGGTAATAAAACATATTCACAGCATATAGAAAGATACCCCACAGCATTTCCCCTTTTCTGTCTGATCAAAAAGGAAGGTTTTAACTTTAACATAGTAAAATTACATATAACGAAACAGTTACAGGCAAGAATTACAGTTATGGCTGGGCATGGTGGCACACACCTTTATCCCAGCACTCGAGAGGCAGAGGCAGGTGGATCTCTGTTAGTTCGAGGGCAGCCTGGTCTATGGAGTGAGTTCCAGGACAGGCTCCAAAGCTACACAGAGAAACCTTGTCATGAAAAAAACCAACAACAACAACAAAAAAAAAAATAAGAAAGAAAGAAAGAAAAAAGAAAAAGAATTACAGTTACAATATTTAGTCTATTTGTATTTGACAGAATTAGAGAAAAATATTCAATTGTCTATCTTATCTTGGTGAATCTAAAGTTTTATATCTAATTTACCTCTTATCATAACTAAGCAAAGTTATAACTATCTAGTCTTTTAATTTCATCAAAGACCTGAGAAAGAAAATTATATTACCCGAGTAAGCAAGAAGTACAAGCAAGTGACTTCTGAAAAATGCAAGAAATGATAGAAACAACTGGCTATCTGGACAATCACCCAGTGTTTCTCTGCAATGTTGGGGCATCCATTTTTGTTCATTGGCCTAGAATATCTGACAGACCATTTTCAGAAGCAGGAAAATTTGAAAGGCTGTCCTACCCTATCTTGCCAAGGTTCAGCAGTCACTTTTCCTGTCTCCCACTCGTCCAGCAGGCAAGAGCAGTTGTTTGCCCAATAGGCCATTTATATCAAGAAGAAGACAAACTTCATATATAGTGAATTTGATGTCCAAAATCCTCTCGGGAGTAGATTGGTGCTGTCAGGAGCAATAGTGTCTCATGTCAACAGAATTCTAAGTTATTAAAACATTTATGTGTCACATTCTCTAGGTCCTTGAAGTGTTTGAAGATTACCTGTCAATCTGAGATATATCTCTGTTTATCTAGAAAACCTAACTAATATGACCATGAGTTTGACAAGCATGGGTGACTATTAACCTGTAATTTTTATCAACCTATGTAGCTTAAAGACTAAAGCTTCATATTATAAAATAAACAGTCTCTAAACAGATGTACAGCCTAAGGACAATGACCTCGAAATTGTGACAATATACAAAAATATCTTAATTGGGTAGAAATGTATAGTGCAATATGACAGAATATCCTTAATTTGTATCAATATACAAAATATCCTAAACATAAGTAGAACATACACACATTATGACAAATATAATTTTACATTTGTATCAATATGCAAAAATATTTTAATCAGAAGTAGGAACATATGTACTATATGACAAGTATAGTTTTGACTTTGTATCAATATACAAATTAAACAGGAATAGAAAAATAATTTTGCATTTGTAACAATATACAAAAATCTATACTAATGTAAATTATCTAAAACTGATAGTTGCTAATTTAGTTTACAAGTAGATACAATAATCTACCTTATTATCTTATCCTATCTATCCTCCTTAGAAAGAGATTGACTATGACCATTAACCATTTATAACCAACCCCCTTTAAATGAAAATATTTATAAACAATATTTTGGGAATTGGCATAGTTTTTTTATAGTACTTCCTGCTGATTGGGGGCCTGGCTAGTTCAGTTGGTAGAGCATGGGATTCTTAATTCAGGGTCGTAGGTTCACGCCACAGTAGGTCTGTGTGTTGTAGTTGCTATGGTTGCTGTTGGTTTCTGTTTGCTTCTGGTTCTTCTGGGTTAGTTTGATAGGAGGTTTTCTTCAGTATTTCTGATCACCCCCTGCTTTAGTCCTTCCCTATTTCCTGTAAAACCCTCTTCCCTATGCTCTTGTTCTTGGTAGCCTGATTGTGAGGTGTGGGGCCAGTCTCCCAATTTTTCTGGCCCAGATTCAGTCTTTGGAGGCTCTTTGCCCAAAGCCTTCGGGTGAGGCTTTATCAGAGACAACCCCTCACCTGGATAGTTTGGGTTGAGGATGGTTTTCTGTTTCATTCTGAGGTAGACAGCTCCTTCCCTCCACTACAGTTTATTTACTTGTGCTCTAGGCATTGAGTACTGGATCTTCTTCACTCAGTACTTCAAGTTAAGCTGTTCTTTTCTAGAAGACAAGGGCCCTGAAAGCATTGATGCCTTTGCTGCATAGGCCGTGCTCTTCCCCAAGACCTCTACCAGCTGCAGTGGGTCTTAATTATAGAGTAATCTTGATGTGGGTCAAACTGGAGTCCGAGAGTGGGTATGAACTTTCCTGTGCCTCTCGGTATTTAAGAGTTTTCTCGCTAAGGGCTGGAGACATGGCTCAGCAGTTAAGAACTGCTCTTCCAGAGGATGCAGGGTCAGTTCCCAGCACTCATATGTTGGCTAACAACCTTCTATAACTCCAAGGGGATCTAACACTCTCGTCTGGTCTCCATAGACACGGCATGCATGTGGTGCATAGACATACATAAGCGAAATACCCATATACACAAAAATAATAAAGAAAATACTCAAAAATACTTAAAAAAGAGTTTCCTTACTAGCCCACGCTCAGCTTCTAACAGTCTGTTAGATACAGTGGAGTTCTTCTTATCCCGTGTCCCGTGGCTTCATTTGCCTCCTGTTGCTTGTAGACTTTTCAGTTGTATATGTCTGTAGCTTGAGTTTTCCTGCCTGGCCCACGGTCAGGACAAATCTCTTTCACCTGCCAGTCCCACAGCCGCTCAGACCCAACCAAGTAAGCACACAGAGACTTATATTGCTTACAAACTGTATGGCCGCGGCAGGCTTCTTGCTAATTGTCCTTATAACTTAAATTAATCCATTTCTATAAATCTATACCTTGCCACATGGCTCGTGGCTTACCGGCATCTTTACAGGCTGCTTGTCCTGGCGGCGTCTGGCAGCATCTGGCAGCGTCTCCTTCCACCTTCCTGCTCTTTTTATTCTCTCTGTTAGTCCCGCCTATACTTCCTGCCTAGCCACTGGCCAATCAGTGTTTTATTAGCAACACATTTGCCATACAGAACATCCCACAGCATACGTCTTTTTTTTTTTTTTTGAGATTGCAGACTGGCTGGTTATACTACAACAGTGGTTTTCAACCTTTGGGGCTTGGACAGTTCTTTCACAGGGGTTGCCTAAGACCATCAGAAAGCAGATATTATATTATGATTCATAACAGTAACAAAAGTACAGTTATGAAGTAGCAACAAAAATAATGTTATCATTGGAGGTCCCCACAACAGGAGGAACCGTGTTAAAGGATCACAGTATTAGGAAGGGTGAGAACGGCCGTTTGACAACCTCAGCTTTCTCATGCCTTCAAGAACAGTTATTACTTTGTAGATAAATACGTTTTTTCTTATTGTAATAGAACTGATTTTATTTTCCAGTCTTTGCATTCTGAACAGAAACTGAAATTCCTCTGTGATCAAAGGAATTGTTGGATTCCTTACTGTTTTATTTAGGACGCATTGCAAAGTGAAAAGTATAGTCACCAAACCACTGCATAACCACTACCTAATTAATCAGCTGCTAAATTCGTGCCAAATGTGCTTTGTCACAATTTTTCTATACATTTACAAATTGTTACTACTGATGTGTTTGAGAGTAGATACTCAATGCCATGACTGCCTACCTCTGAATACATCAGTGTTACTAAAATTTTAAAAATTAATTTTATTATTTTGAACCAGGGTCTGACTGTGTACCCGTGGCTAGTCTGGAACTCACTGTGTGGACCAGGCTGGCCTTGAACTCATAGAGATCTTCCTGCCTCTGCTTTCTGAGTGTGGAATTAAAGGCCTGTGCCACCATACCCAGCTAAACCTCATTTTAAAAAAATGTTAGTAATATGCTGTATATTAAAAAATATATACTGATCTTACAATATGTGTCAGTAATTTGTATTCATTAAATCTCTTTCGGTTTGCAGGTATCATTATTAGGATTGGAGATTTTAAGTGCCTTTGTGGATAGATTGTCGACACGATTTAAATCTTATGTACCAATGGGTAAGTTCACTTCAAGAATCATTGTGGAGTTTGATATAGTGACCTTTTCTTCGAGTTTTTGTTAAACAGAATTAGTTTCTGTAAATTTAGAAAACATTTAGTTTGGGGACTGGAGTGATGATTCACTGGTTAAAGCTCTTGTTCTTCAGCAGGCCTAAGTTAGATTCTCAGCACTCACAGCAGGCGGTTCCCAACCATTTCTAATTTTAGCTCCAGGAGATCTGATGCCCTCTTCTAGACTTTGAAGGTACTTGTACACACACAGCATACACAGACACATAGACACATTAAATTAAAGTCAATTAAAAAAATAATTTGAGCTGGGCAGTAGTGGTATATGCCTTTAATCCCAGCAATCAGGAGGTAATGGCGGACAGTAGGATCTCTGTGAGTTCGAGGTCAGCCTGGTCTACAGAATGAGTTCTAGGACAGCCAGGGCTACACAGAGAAATCCTGTCTCTGTCTCTCTGTTTCTCTCTGTCTCTGTCTCTCTCTGTCTCTCTGTCTCTGTCTCTCTCTGTTTATATATATAAACAGACTATGGCACTTTAGCATTTTAGTTTACTCAAAAAGAGGTGAAAGCTTCTTAAATAGATAATTACAGTTCTGCAGAAAGCAAAAGCAACAAGACAACACAACCTTCTGGATACTGTTAATAACTATTTATGTCATGTGCTCATCTTTTTTAGTGTGTCTCATTTTTTGTGAAATGACAACATTTATAATATAGCTTACATGCTGTGGTTTTGGTTTTTTTAAATTGTGTTTTTATTGTTTTGCGTGGCCTTGGCAGGCCCGGAACTCACTATGTAAACCAGGCTGGCCTCAAACTCACAGAGATCCTGCTCCCTTTGCTTCTCAAGTGTTGGAATTAAAGGTGTGTGCCGCCATGCCAGCTACATTGCTGTTTTCACACTATCTGTGGAGAAGTCTGTTCAGACCAATATTTTATGAAATATAATAACAGTGAGTTACAGCAAAATGAAAGAAATACAAAGCCTTGCTTTTGTCTTGTGTGATGCGGAGCCTGAGTCTTGCACACTAAGCACACAACATTAACCCTGAGCTGTACTCCAGTCCCACAAGTTCTATTGTTAGGTTGAATAAAGTTCCTGTGGTTAGATCGCCCCAGAAGCCTCCATCAGCACTGTTTCTTTGCCATGGTGTGTTGGCTTTACTCAGAGCAGCAGTGAGATATGCTTGCCGCATGCTCATTGCGCTACTCGAAGCTGCTGCTCTCATAACAGTGATGCAGTTGGCTTTGACTGAACACGTGTGATAGTCCTGTGCATTTTAGAATGCTTTATGAATGAGTTTGGTATATTTTATAGCAACATAGAGAAATACAACCTTAAATTGTTAGTGGTTTCTTTCGTGGTTTAAGTTAATGCTCACATTGTCAACATATTATTACACTTACTTTCAAATATCTTTGATCAACTTTTTCATGTTTGGTATACCACCAAATTATGTCAATTTTTCTATTTTTCTTTTCCATCTTTTCTCAAATAGGTTTCTTGGTTTTCACTTTTAATCACTACTTGGCAGTTCCCACCCTTAATGTTAATAGCTTCTGAAGAGAGATTTTTTTACTGTTTGTGTCCTGCTTAAAACTGATAGTAGATGTTAAAAACCACACTTTGAAAACATGTTTGTGGATGTATTTGAGTGCATAAATGGGAATTTTAAAAATAAAGTTCCATACTTTGGACTTTGAGAAATTGGATGATAAGGTGTGCCTGATCTTCTTTTATGTGTAATTATGAGTTGAAGTTGAATTACAGCTTCCTTTTGTCTGGGTCCATAGAGCTTTGCTTTGCTTTTTATTTATTTTTTATTTTTATTTTTTATTTTGGTCTTTCTGCAGAGTTATTGTTAGTCAATATTGTTTTCACTTTGAAGACCCTTTGTAAAACTTGAACTTGTTATTTCTTGTGAGCTCATGTGCTATGATGGGAAAACTTGATCTTAATTTGCTCCCATTTATTGGAAGCCTCCTTTAAAAGTATTGATTGTGTCTCTGAAGGAGTATTATCACATATTTCTGACTTGGAGAGTAGACAGTATGTCTGCATGTTCTTCAAGAACTGGAGTACCTCAAATTTGCTTTCTTTTTTTTTTTTTTTTCTGGTTTTTTGAGACAGGGTTTCTCTGTGTAGCTTTCCACCTTTCCTGGAACTCGCTTTGGAGACCGGGCTAGCCTCGAACTCATAGAGATCCACCTGGCTCTGCCTCCCGAGTGCTAGGATTAAAGGCGTGAACTGCCGCCGCCGCCGCCGCCGCCACCACCACCGCCACCTGGCTCAAATTTGCTTTCTTGTTTAATCCTATCACAGGTCTTAAACAGACTACCTGATTCTGTATGGGGCCATACAATGGCTTAGTAGGTAAAAGCATTTGTCAACAGTCTGATGACCTGAGTTCCATTCCCAGAGCCCACATGGTATAAAGAACTAACTACTGCAGATTGTCCTCTCACCTCCATGCACATGCCATGGCATATGTGCCCCCTCCAACAAAGTAAAAAGCAAATATAAAACAGTTTTAAAAGAGTCTTTATAAAAGGAAAGGATCAAATTAAATCATGACCTAAAGGTTCTTTAAACCTCCCAGATCCTCCCAACTCCTCGACCTTTCTTTCCTCTTTAGAAAGTAAACAAACAACAAAACAAAAACTCCAGAGAAAAACTATAACAAACACACACATAAAACCCATCATAGACAAGTAGAAAACCACTAAGACAAAAAATGCCCAGACACAGCAATATGAGACAGAAAGTCTACAAAAACACCATTGAGTTCATTTTGTGTTGGCCATCTACTGCTGGGCATGGGGTCTGCCCTTAAGTGTGCATAATATCCCAGTGAGAGTCCCTTGCAAAAAACCAGTTTTTCCTTTGCCAGCTGGTGTCAGTTGCAGATAGCTTCTTGGTTAGGGGTGGGAGCCTATCCACTTTCCTTTCTCAGTGCTGCTGTCCCGTCTCACTTGAACCTGTGTAGTCCTGTGCGTGCTGCAGCATCTGTGAATTCATGTGTACATCAGTCCTTTGTAAAAATGTGTTCTTGAAACATTGGGAGTACTGTTCCATTTCATCTCTAGCTCCAAAAAAGAGATTTGCACATAGCTCAGTCATTAGAGCGTTAGATGTGGTTCTGAAGAGAGTATGGACTCAGTGTCTTGCTTCATAAGTGATCTGTTCATACTGAGGCTGATCACTAACTCTGGTTTATGGTAACCAAGTTTAATAAAGTTTGTAGTATAAAAATTTAGCAGATAGTCTAAACTCTAAATGGTGCAGTAGGGTGCCAGCGTCTTCAGGACACTCAGTTCTGAGCTTTATGTCTTGTAGAGTAATTTTACATTTTACAGTACCAATAGAATGAAGACTACTAACACCTATACTTAAGTTTTCAGTATTTCACCTCAAAGTACAGTCTGTGGTAAATTGATACATTTGTTTAAATTCTCTGAGCTTACAGAGTGGAAGTCTCTTTTCTGGGTGCCTAGTAAAGACACAGTGTTCACTGTAGTTATTGATGATGTACAGGTCATATATGAACAGGTCTTTAGTGTATATTGCTGACAGTTCCAAATGCTTATTATATTTTTTCCTGTTTACTTCATCTTCTCTCTAGTCATGAGGGGTAAACAAGGAAACTTTGAAGTTTAGGAAAATTTACTGTCTCCTGTAATTAATAATTAGGTACAACTAAATAAAATGTCTCCAAGAGAATAAGTGTAAACAAGGAATTTAAGGGCTAGCGAGGTGACTCAGCAGGTAAAGGTGCTTGCCACACCAGCCTGTTGACCTGAGTTTGATCCCCAGAACCCATGGAAAGGTGTGAGACGAGAACTGACTTCATAAAGTTGTCCTCTGACCTTCCCACCTGTGTGTGTCATGGCATAGGTGCTCATATGTATACATGTACACGTGTACACACATACACACAGCTAAAAATTTCACTACAAAAGTAATAAGATATTTTTGTTTAATACAATACGATGCTCATGTACTACAGTTATTAAAGGGTTTTAAATGTTTATATTCTATAAAATTGCTTTTGTTTTGGTTTGTTTTTAGATAAGATTTCGCTCTGTAGTCTGAAACTTCCTATGTTCCCCAGACTGGCCTTGACTCTCATGGCTGTCTTTGTGCCTCAGCCTTCTGAGTGAAGGATCATAGGCACAGCTGGCTCTAAAAGTTTATGTTAATTTTGAGATCTATATAGATCCCATCCTTGTCTTGAACTCACTATGTAACCTGGGCTGCCTTGAACTTGGGATCTTCCTGCCTCCACTTCCCCAACCCCTAGTACTGAGATGCAGCTATATGCCATCAAATTTTACATGTGTCCTAAAATACTTTTTAGTATTAGAATGAGCCCCTATTTGGTCCAATATCTGAATTTCTCTTGTAGTTAAATTCTACCTCTCAGGAACAGAGTGTCTTTTTCCCTGTTACTGTTATATGGATGCCAACACACACACACACACACACACACACACACACACACACACACACACACACACA
>CABHPH010138021.1:0-30219 GCA_902168325.1 Peromyscus nudipes | reverse complement strand
ACACACACACACACACACACACACACACACACACACACACACACACAGAGTCCCAACTACTAAATTATAAGTGAACACTGGTTTTACTACCTAATAGTATTGTAATCTAATAGTATTGTTATAAGGATTAAATGAGGTAATTTATTTTTTACTATTATGTTCTGTGATTTAGAAGAAACAGAGATTCCCATAATAGCCAGTCTAACAGATATTGAATGATTCCTGTTAATACTACATCTAAACAGAAATAAGAAAAGATTTTCATTGTGCCTGCTGACTCATGTGGTGGTGCTTATTTGTTAAAATGGTGCTGGGGTAGAACCCAGGGTCTTGTACTGTCCAGCAAACACTAGACTACGGAGCCATATTCCTATTCATGAACAGTACTTATATTGGTTTATGATTGAATACATTTATTATTACTATTTTATTTTATATATGGATCTTTTGCCTGCATGAATGTCTGCATATGTGATACCTATGGAGGCCAGAAGAAGGCATTGGATCTCTTGGAGCTGGAGTTCTGAATGGTTTTGAGCTGCCATATGAGTGCTGGGGATCGAACCCAGGTCCTCTGGAAGAGCAGCCAGTGCTCTTAACCACTGAGCCATCTCTCTAGCCCCATGTTTATGATTTTAATTGTGAGGGCTGATTTTTGTTTTATTGTGACATATTCTCAGTATAATCCAGGCTGACCTGGAACTCTCCCTCCTGCTGCCTGAGAGCCTCCCCATTTCTAGGATTAAAGCATGTGCTTCCTTCCATACCCGGCTTGAAAGCTCCCCTCTCCCACTGCCCCCTCCCCTTGATTACACCTTCTGTAAGTAAACTAGATAAGTGTGTCCCTTTTTAAAATTTCATTTCTTCTACTTCTCCTTTAAAACCTAGACTTAGGCCTATGTTTTTGTTTCTGCTTGTTAGTTGTGAAATGTGTCCAACAAGAAGAATGCATAACATGCCATTTAAAGAATAATTATAAAACCAACCCTTGACTGTGCCTGGGTTCAGAAACTTAAGTCTGCCAGGTCCTTGGACTACCCCTGTTTATGCTTCCTGAGGATACTTTTTCACTCTACCAGAGGTCTCCCTGTCATAACCTGGAGGAAGGTATTTACTTGCTTGTCTGTGGATCTTGACCACATACATACCTCCAAATAGAACAATACTGTTTGTCTGGTTTTGAGAACTGTCCTAAGTGGATATGACTGTACATACTACATTGAAATTTGTTCATTGTTTTCACTTGAACTCATGACTAAGGAACTTAATTTTATAATTATTTATGGAAACAGTGGCTATTTGTAGTTTTGTAAACTATGGTTTGTGGTGACGTTGTAAATACTTACTCTTCCCCCTTTAGTTACCACAGCTTTAATAGACAGAATGGGAGATGCCAAAGACAAAATTCGAGACGAAGCTCAGAACCTGACGCTGAAGCTGATGGATGAGGTGGCACCACCTATGGTAGGCTTGCACTGAATGAAATCTTATAATTCGATAAATACAGCAAACTAATAAACATTCAAGAAGCATGAGTGGTAGAATTATAAATAGTGGATTATTGCTAATGTTTTAAAGAAGTTCAAATTTAAGGTACAGTGCCAATAGGTAAGTTTGTTTCTTTTCATTGAAGTTTTCTGTTTTTCAGTTTCTTGTGTTTTAAAAAAAAAAACACAAGTGATTTGACAGTGTTCTGGTTGTAGTAATGCTTCACCATCTTCTGGTTTTTCTCACCTGCAAATTATAAGATACTGAAAAATCTTATTTTGAAAACAAATGAATATTATATTAATTTCTGTATCTTTCAGAAACAAGAAGACATTCTTTTATTTTCATAAGTGGCTATTGATTATGTCAAGCATGTTTTATGTTTTTTATCTTGTTTTTTCCGAGACAGGGTTTCTCTATGTCCTGGCTGTCCTGGATCTTGCTCTGTAGACCAGGCTGGCTTCAAACTCAAAGAGATCTGCCTGCCTCTGTCTCCATAGTGCTAGGATTATAGGCTTGTACTACCACCACCTGGTGTAAAGCATGCTTTATGACAACTTGTGTTTTACAAATATAGTAGAAATAATTTGCCCTTAAAGAATGTGTTGATTGCAGGGTACATAGCAGTCTGTAAGAGAATGTTAGTTTGAGCTCTAGAAGCCTTTTTTCTCTTTCCTTTCCATTTTTTTTTTTAAAGTTGAGCGTGTGGCATATGTTTGTAATTCCAGTAATGGGAGGTAGAGACAGGCAGATCCCTGGGGCTTGTTGGCCAGAGAATCTAGCTTAGCTTGCTTTGGCATGTTTTAGGCCAGTGAGAGACTTGTGACAAACAAAACAAAACAGAAAAAAGGTAGATAGCGCCCAAGGAACAATATCCAAGGTGGTCTTCTGACTTTTACGTGTACACATACTTATGTACCTGTACTCACATTCACCCACACCCATGAACACACATGCACTGTATATATGCTCATGTACTAGTAGTGTATTGGTCTGTTTTATGTTGTTATAACAAAATGTCTGCGGTTAGACACCTGTAACAAAAAAAGATGTATTTAGGGGGCTGGAGAGATAGCTCAGCGGTTAAGAGCACTGGCTGTTCTTCCAGACGTCTTGAGTTCAATTCCCAGCAACCACGTGGTGGCTCACAACCATCTGTAATGAGATCTGGTACTCTCTTCTGGCCTGCAGGCAAACACGCAGACAGAACACTGTATACATAAAAAAAAAAATGTATTTAGCTCATAGCTTTGGAGGTTATAGTTTTGTGAGCACACATTCTGTTGTTTGTCTTTGCTCTTTTCGGGGACCCGCCACCTAGCTCCCAAATAAATCACACATAGAGGCTTATTCTTAATTATAAATGTCCGGCCTTAGCTTGGCTTGTTTCTGGCCAGCTTTCCTTAACTTTATTTATCCCCATCTACCTTTTGCCTCTGGACTTTTCCCATTCTCTTACTTCTGTAAATCTTACTCTGTGGTTGGCTGTGTAGCTGAGTGGCTGGCCCCTAGGTCCTTCTCCTTCTCTGGCTCCTTCTTCCAGATTTATTCTTCTATATATTCTTTCTGCCTGCCAACCCTCCTTATCTTTTCTCCTGCCTTGCTATTGGTTGTTCAGTTCTTTATTAGACCATCAGGTGTTTTAGACAGGCAAAGTATCACAGCTTCACAGAGTTAAACCAATGTAACATAAACAAAAGTAACTCACCTTAAAATAATTTTTACCACTAGCTCTAGCTGTGATGTGTGGTCCATCAAGGTGCATCACCTCCTGGGAGGTGGCAGCATGATGGCAGAAATGTTAGCATGCTGATGAGAAACTAAGAGCCAAGATTTTTTTTTTTTTGAGCAATTCACTGTGTTTTGTGTTTTTTGTTTTTATTTTTGTTTTTTCAAGACAGGGTTTCTTTGCGTAGTTTTGGTGCCTGTCCTGGACCTCACCCTGTAGACCAGGCTGGCCTCGAACTCACAGAGCTCCACTTGACTGTGAGTGCTGGGATTAAAGGCGTGCCCCACCACTGCCCAGCTCACTATGTTTTTTAAAGGTCCTTCCATTAAAAATTTATTTTATATGTATGTATGTATACCACATGTATGCAGGTACCTGCAAAAATTAGAATTGGAGTTACAGAGGCAGTTGTGAGCCATTGTGTGGGTACTGAACTCATGTCCTCTGCAAGAGCAGCAATTGCTCTTAACCACTGAACCTCTAGCCCCCAGGTATTTCCATCTTAACACTGCTGTGCTGAGGACCAAGCCTCTGACATATAAACCCTTGGTAGGGAAACCACATTCAAACCATAACATGGAAATCCTTGGAAGGAGAGTAAAAATAAACTGACCTGTAGACCACAGTTGAGAGGGTAGCTTAAGGTTCACATAATATTTACACTGGTATCATGTGATGCTTAAACTATATATACTGTTACATATGTTTAATAAGGCAAGAGTACTGAGTTATAAAGAGAAACTGATTAGAAGGGATTTTATACTTCATAACAATACCTTTTAAAATTTTTGTGGATAGTTTACTAATTTACATTTAAAATTTTTTTTTATTTTCTTACTATAAAGAGTACTGTAGATGTAAACATTTTTTTTATAAAAAAGAGTTCCAGAGATGGGTTGCCAAGACAGGTTATTCAAAATAAGATTTCCCCCCTCTTTGGTGGTGGTGGTAACAGAACCCAGGGCCTTGTGGATCTCAATGGAAAATGGTCTGTCATTGAAGTATATATCCAGCCTTAGTTAAGGTTTTTAAAATTCACAAGCCTGATGACCTGAGTTCAGAGTTTGATCCCTAGGAGCCATGATGGAAGGAGAGCTCTGACTCTTGCAAGTGGTCCTCTGTCCTCACATCTGTAGTCACATGTACACATATTTCTCACATAAGTGTGTGCACACCCATACCCCACACACGGTGGGGGTGGAGGAAATTTACTGTATGTTTAGAAAGATACAGTTGAAGTCCTTGCTACGCTATACCCAAACAGTTGTTTTGCATTATTGGTATAAGCTTATTTTTCCTTTCTCCCCACAGACTAGGTAGTCATAAAATGACCTGTCCCAAATGTTTCTGTATTTGTGTCCAGTATTAAAAAGAGAAAAGCTTTAATTATAAGATGGTTGCAGTCATTCCATGTGAGAGTCTGTTGTAGTTGCTATGGAATTTTGCATCTATTGAGTGCTTCCTAGACTACTGTGCTTATAATTGCAGCATTGTTAGCATAGAAGAAACCCGTGTTCTTGGAAATGCTATGTATGGGGCGTGATTTCCCTTATAGCTACTGAAATTTAAAGTGAACAGTATGTAAATTAAAACACAAAATTGTGGTTCAGATATTAAATGGGTAGGAGCCCACAAAAACAAACAAGAAAAACCTCGTAAATTTGAGTTGAGTATCCCTGATCTGAAAACCCAAAATTTTTTGTTAGTTGACATAACAAGACTGTGAGTGGAAAATTTCAACCTGGTCCATGTGACAGGCTATAGTCAAAATTTAGCTGCACTAAAAATATTATATAAATAATGCTCAGGTTATATGTGTAAAGTGAGTACCAAACACAAATGACTCTCAAGTTTAGGTTTGTGTCCTAGCAACCAGATTTCTTACTGTTACCATGTAAATAATTCCAAAATTTGAAAAATGTCCCAAATATGGAACACATCTGACACCTGATGACTTAATTGTAAGGTTATAAGTCATATGCATTATCTGACTTTTTATCGCATGTGTCTACTTGTTTTCCCAATAGTACATCTGGGAGCAACTGGCCTCTGGTTTCAAGCACAAGAACTTTCGATCTCGAGAGGGTGTGTGTCTGTGTCTGATTGAAACCTTGAACATGTAAGTTCTGTGATTACTGTAACAGCTTGCTTGCTCTTAGTCATTTCTCAGGGTTTTGTTTTTTTTTTCACAAAGTGAAGGAAGACTGGAAATAAAGTGTAAGTAGTTATTAATTGATCTCCCAAACAAAAATATAATCTTTAATGCTACTTTTGTATCTGTAAGCTACGTCATGTTAATTTTTAAATTTGTCTCTTTCTCTTTTTTTTGGGGGGGGGTTTTTCGAGACAGGGTTTCTCTGTGTAGCTTTGCGCCTTTCCTGGAGATCACTTGGTAGCCCAGGCTGGCCTTGAACTCACAGAGATCCGCCTGGCTCTGCCTCCCGAGTGCTGGGATTAAAGGCGTGCGCCACCACCACCCGGCTGTCTCTCTTTTCTTTAGCCAAGCAGAATTGGTGGTTATAGAACTGTTAGTGCTAATACGTTTGAATCTTTTTTCTGTTAGGATCTGCTTCAGAACTTTTAAGCTCAGTGGTGTGTCACATGTTGAAGCCATTTCCCCATATCCCTTTTCCCAGTTGGCTCTAGGCACTGTGGGTGACTGCTAAAATTATGTACCTCTCAGGACTCTGTCAGGGCTTGTACAGTGCACCTAGTAGCAGCCGACAGAGTCCTGATAGGAGAGGCATCACAGGGCTATGATACAGGTGGAAGAAATGTGAGTGGAGGCTTTTGTTCTTGTTCTAGAATAATTTTCCAGACTGTGCGATATGGTAGGTAATGCGTAGTCTCTTTTGACTCTTCCGTGGTGTGGCTTCCTCTTCTTTCACTGGGTCCTTCCTGCTAGCAAGTGCTGGTTGTGGTGTTCAGTCAGCACCCTTTCTGAGTTTTAGCTCTCTTGTCGTTTGCATCCAACCTAGACTCTAGACTATTAGTAAACGTAAGGATGGCTTAAGTTACTTGTTTTATTTTACTGTGTGTTGAGATCCAGTGTCATTTAAAAAAAACACTATTTCAAGAGTACATGCTCATATTTTCTTAAGTAACTGATAGACTGCCAGGGTTGTCAAACTACTGTTGAGTATTTTGTCCTTTTGGATCATGTGTCAATTTGATACAAGCTGTAGTTATCTAAAAGGAGGGAACCTCAGCTGAGAAATGCTCCCATAAGATCCAGCTGTAAAGCATTTTCTTAGTCAGTGATTGATAGGTAAAGGCTCAGCCCATTTAGGTGGTGCCATCCCTGGCTGGTTGTCCTGGGTTCTACAAGAAAGCAGACTGAACAAGCCATGAGTGTAAGCCAGTAAGCAGCATTCCTCCATGGCCTCTGCATCAGTTCCTGCCTCTAGATTCCTGCCCTGATTGAATTCCTGTCCTGACTTCCTTCAGTGATGGCTGTGAAGCCAAATAAACCCTTTCCTCCCCAACTTGCTTTCGGTTGTTGTGTTTCATCACAGCAATAGTCACCCTGACTAGGACTGCATCAGTCACACTTATCCAGGTCGGCACTTTTTGCTGCTTCGCATCACTTTGCTTGATACTTGTCTTTAACGATGTATGTCCATGCTCTTCATCTTGTTGTCAGGAGAGAGATAAAGAGGAAGGCATGGTGTTGGTGGCATACACCTTTAATCTCAGCACTTGGGAGGCACAGGCAGGTGGATCTCTGAATTTGAGGCCAGCCTGGTCTACAGAGTAAGTTCCAGGACAGCCAGGGCTACACAGAAACTCTATCATGTTGTGGAATCTTATTTTAAGGTGTGTTACTTTTGTTTATGTTGTATCAGTTTAACTCTGTGAAGCTGTGTTACTTTGCATGTCTAACACACCTGATGGTCTGATAAAGAGATGAATGGTCAATAGTGAGGCAAGAGAGAAATAAACGGGGCTGTCAGTCAGAGAGGATAAATAGAAGGAGAAACCTGGGAGGAAAGAAGTAGCGAGAGGAGGAGGACTCCAGGGGCCATCCACCCAGCTACACAACCAGCCACAGAGTAAGAGTAAGATTTACAGAAGAAGTAAAGTAAGAGTAAGAGAACGGGAAAAGCCCGAGGCAAAGGTAGACGGGGATAATTAAAGTTAAGGAAAGCTGGCAAGAAACAAGCCAAGCTAAGGCTGGACATTAATTTTTTTTGTTTGTTTGTTTGTTTGTTTTTCGAGATAAGGTTTCTCTGTGTAGCTTTGGAGCCTGTCCTGGAACTCACTCTGTAGCCCAGGCTGCCCTCGAACTCAACAGAGATCCGCCTGCCTCTGCCTCCCGAATGCTGGGATTAAAAGCGTGCGGCAGATAAAGCCGGCTAGAGGCTTATTCTTAATTATTAATGTCCAAGCCAGGCGGTGGTGGCGCATGCGTTTAATTCCAGCACTCGGGAGGCAGAGGCAGGTGGATCTCTGAGTTTGAGGCCAGCCTGGTCTACAGAGCGAGTTCCAGGACAGGCTCCAAAGCTACACATAGAAACCCTGTCTTGGAAAAAAGAAAAAAAGAAAGAAAAAAAAGAATAGGCCTCTATGTGTGATTTATTTGGGAGCTGGGTGGCAGGCACCCCAAAAGAACAAACACAACCAACAACACTTATCTTGAAAAACAGAAACAAAAACAGAAGAACAAGAAGAAAGCATCAGGATACTTTGTTCAGTTTTAAATGAAACCAAATTCTATTTTTCTTTCTCAAATTATTTTTAGCTTTGGAACTCAACCACTGGTCATCAGCAAGTTGGTGCCACATTTGTGTATCTTATTTGGAGATTCAAATAGTCAGGTAAAAGTTTTTTGACTTTCAAGCATTGACTTTGTGTATGGGGGGGGGGGGGGGAGGGTGGTTTGCCCTTTCTTGTGCTGTTACCTTATTTAAGCTATAACAATAAAGACAGACAAGGTAGATAGTAAAAAAGATTGCTGCCTTTTGTTTTTAATCAAATGAGGGTCTGGCTGTGTTGCTCAGAAGCCACTGGGCTCACATGATCTTCCTGCTCCACCCTCCCAAGTAGCGAGGGCTACAGGCCGCTTTTCCTTTTTTCTTCCTCTTTTTCCTCTTTCTTCTACCAGGGTTTTTTCATTTACTTATTTATTTTGAAACAAAGATAAATTTATTGTCAGTTCTTGGACTGATAGTAAAGATAGAAAGAACTTAATGGTTAGTTCTTGAGTTTGACAGATTAAGAGAATCCTGGGTTCCCTTCTGTACTCCAGCTTAATGTTGACTGTGAGGTAGAATGTCACCGGCCTACATTCTTGAGTTCATTTATACCAGACTGTTGCAGTTGTTGATAGTCCTGTTTGATAGGGAAGGCCTTTGTGTCCATGGCACGTCTCTCCCTGAGCTGTCTGTGCTGTAGCTGGTTGTAGTACTCTAACCTTACCTATGAACTAGCTAGGGCGTTTGGAGTGACACCGAGTCAGATTCTTCCTTCTTACAGATTCTAGTTGCCCCTCAACAGGTTTGTAGAGTTTTACTCTCCTAAATTGCTATTTTATTTATAGACAAAGGGTCTCCTTTTCTTGCCCAGCCTGGCCTCAATCTCTTGAACTCGATTGATTTTTCCCACCTTAGTCTCCCCGGAAGCTAAGACTATAGGTGTGTGCCACTACACCTGGCTTTCAATTGTTCTTTGACAGTGAGTTGTGCAAAAGAATAAATGTTGTTTTTCAAGTTGTTCTCTTAGGCCTCATTCTTTTTTCACCTCCTATATAGAATATAAAATTTACCATTACAACTATATTTAAGTGTACACTTCAGTGGTATTAAATACGTTCACATTGTTTTGCAACTATATCATCATCTACCTGTAAAACTTTTACCTCCTCAGAACTCAGACTCTGTACCCATGAGACAACTTCCCATTCCTCTCCCCCAGCTGCTGGCAACTACCATTCTTCATCATAATTTGACTACTCCAGGTACCTAGTGGAAGAAAATCAGATAATAGTTGTCCATTTGATCTATCCCATTTAGTATAATGTCCACAAGTTATCCATGTTGCAAAATGTGTCAGAATTTCCCTCTTCTTTCTAAGGTTGAATAATCTTCCAGTAACACAGACATCACATTTTATGTATATAGACACATGGGAATAGAAATTTTTTTTTAACCTTTTAGCTATTCTGAATAATTTTAGAAATACTGATGTAAAAATACCTTTTTGAGTTCAGTACACATTTTTGAAAGACAATTTTATTCCAGGAAAATTAATTAACTGTACTTTAGGTTAATGAAATTATACTTTTCGAAATCCCAATTGGTAGCTTTTATTCACAGATTTCTATTAACCACCTCCTACCTCCTTTCTTTCTTTCTTTCTTTCCTTTTTTTGATGGTAGTAGGGATTGAACCTAAAGGTCTCACATGTGCTGAGCAGGTGCTCTAGCACTAAGGTCTTGCTCCTTTTAAAATGGGTTTTCTAGAGCTTTTTTGACAAACTGGTTTGGGGTTTCCATTAATAACATGTCATATTATAATTTCCTCAGGAACTGAAAAGACAGTAAAACCAACTTAGAGTGTCAGGTTGGCCTGCTAGTTTATTGTTATCTTGAAAGGAAGTATGTGTCACATCTAAATTTTTTTTAAAATGTCTTAAATTCTTTGACAGGTGAGAAATGCTGCAATATCGGCTGTAGTGGAGATTTATAGACATGTAGGAGAGAAACTGAGGTTTGATCTGTGTAAGAGAGATATTCCCCCTGCTAGGTAAGTCTTCCTAAATTTATAATTTGCTATATTTTGTTTGTTTGTTTGTTTTGAGACAGGATTTCTCTGCAATAGCCCCATCTGTCCTAGAACTCACTCTGTAGACCAGGCTGGCCTTGAACTCACAGAGATCCACTTGCCTCTGCCTCCTGGAGTGCTGGGATTAAAGGTGTGTGGCACCATGCCTGGCCTATTGCTACAGATTTTTAAAGTTGTAATTTTGTTCATTTTATTAAAGTAAAATTAGAGCCAGGTGTGGTGGCACACACCTTTAATCCCAGCACTTGGGAGGCAGAGGCAGGCAAATCTCTGTGAGTTGGAGGCCAGCCAGGTCTGCATAGAGAGTTCCAGGCCAGTGGGGATCCATAGCATCTGTGTATCCTGAGTTTTCTGGAACAGTTTGTAGAAGTAAGTTACATACCTGGGTAGTTGGCGATTATGTAGCTTCAGGTTTCCTTCAGCTCGGCTGTGTAAATGCTTAATATTTCCAGGGTAGGGTGTGTGTGAATTAGAATTTTTTTCATAGGTAATCCTGTCACCTGCAAAGATAGTTTCATTTTTCCCCGACTGTATATTTTTCATTTCTCTTTCTTGTCCTCGTTATTTCCTATGTGCTGTTAAGAAAGAGTAGAATGGGGTTGCAATCTTGCCTTGGTCTGATCTTGGAATCTATGTCTAGTTTCTTAACATTAAGAATGATGTTAGTTGCTGGAGTGGTAGTGCACACCTTCAATCTCAGTACTGGGAAGGCAGAGGCAGGTGGATCTCTCTCTGTGAATTTGGGGCTAGTGAGATCCTGTCTCTCCGCCCCCCCCAAATGTTAGTTGTAGGCTATTGATAGGTGTTCTTTTTTTCTTAAGAGTTTATACTCTTTTAAATTACATTTTATTTGGGGTGTGAGTGGCAAGGCCAGAGGACAACATGGGGAAATCATCATATCATCTGGCTTTGGGACAAACAAGCACCTTTTTGCCACTAAGCTATCTTACTACTAAAAATTGAGTCTCAGGAGCTTTTTAAGTATGTAGAGTTAAAACTAAAAATCAGTTGGGCATTTTAAGTGTAAAGATGGGCTGGGCAAAGTGATATTTTTCCCCCAAAATTGCTTTAATGGCTACTCCTAACATCTTTTCCCTAGAGCTCAAGTTGTAGCCATTTATTTCCAACTAGTATTGTTGTGGCTATCAATTGTCTGCATTTTGTTTCTTTTTTCTTTTTTACTTTTCTTTCTTTTTTTTTTTTGGAGGGGTGGGGCATGGATAAACTTTTAATTTGTGTGTGTGTGTGTGTGTGTGTGTGTATACTTGTACATTATGAGATATATGTATATTTCCAAATGTTCCCTAGTGTCCTGAGTACTTGGGTGATGGGTGTGTACCATCGCAGTGGAATATATTCTTTACAGAAGTGTTCTTTTCAAGTTTCTAGTCCATTTGTTAATCTGGATTGTCTGTTTTCTTCAGTTATTTTTTATTTTTATTTGTGTCTGTCTTTGTGAGTATATGTCATGTGTTGTGTCCGTACCTACAGAGGCCAGAAGAGATCATCACATCTCCTTGGATCTGGAGTTACAGGCAGTTGTGAGCCACCCCAAGTAGTTGTCTGGGAACTGAACCCAGTTGTCTGGAAGAGCAACAAGCACTCTTAACTGCTAAACTGTCTGGCCAGTCTCTACTGGGTCTTCAAAAGTTGGACTTGGGGCACATCTTCCTGTGTTGTAGATACAAGCTTCCTTAACTGCATGATGTTCCCTTCATCTTATACTCTGTGACTGGATATTTTACTTTCTGACAGTGTGGTTTCTTTTTTTCTCCCCCATGTACATGGCTTTTTTGTTAATTAAAAAAATGATTGTGAGTGCGGGGGTGTGGGGGGTGTGGGGGAAAGTGTTGTACCTATGCACAGAGCAGGGCAGTCTGTAAGACTTAGTTCTCTCTCCATCATAGGATTTCTAGGGAAGGAGCTGAGGTGATCAGGCTGGCCAGGAAACACACCTGATGAACCATCTTGCTGGGTCTTTTTTGTGTGTTAATTTTTTAGGTTATCATTAAAAAATTAGAGTGGTTTTTTGATGGCATTTTCATCCGTGTGTCATCATACTTTGTTTTTAGTCATCTCTGTTTCGCACTGTCCTCCACATGCTCTGTGCACTTCTCCTGCTCCCTTCCTTCCCCTAGACAGACCCCTCTGCCTTCTTGTTTATAAACTGTTGCCTACTCCCACAACCTTAAGATCCTTTCTTCCTTTCTCATGATCATCTTTCTAGTTTCATGACTTTCACATTTTAAATGCAAACATGTATATATCCATATATATATACTCACAAAATTGTAAATTTAGGATCTGCATATAAGAGAAAACATGGTATTTGTTTTTCTGTTTTGTTTTGTTTTGTTTTTTGAGATAGTTTCTTGGTGTAGCATTGACTGTCCTGGATCTCACTCTGTAGACCAGGTTGACCTTGAACTCACAGAGATCCACCTGCCTCTGCCTCCTGAGTGCTAGGATTAAAGGCGTGCGCCACCATTGCCTGGTGGTGTTTGTCTTTCTGAATCTGGCTTATTTTACTTAATGTATTATCTTTCAGTTACATCTATATTCTTGCAAATGTCACAATTTTACTTTTCTTTATAGCTGCATAAACTTCCATTGTGTATATATACCAAAGTTTCTTTATCTATTCATCTGTTGATGGGCATCTAAGAGTTTCCACTTCTTAGCTATTATAAATAATGCAGCAATAAACAAGTATTTCCAGGGGTGGGATGACTTAGTGCCTTTTGGGTCTACTTCAGAATCATATAACCAGGTAATGGTATTTCTGTTTGTGTGCCACTTCTTCATTTTAATGTAGTTTTTGGTCATTTCCTATGTGAATGGAGGGAGAATTCTGGGTGTTTGTTTGTTTGAAACAATGCCTTATGCCTTAGCCCAGGCTTGGAACTTACATAATCCTCCTGCTTTAGCCTTCTGAGTGCTGGGATTCCAGTCATGTGCCACCATGTTCAGCATGAATGGAGATTTCTATGTCCCATCTTGGCCTGTATTAAGGCAAAACCCCCCAGCCCTTGCTGATTCAGTGCTCTCTTATGCTCTGAATGACTAGTCGTGCTTGAAGGAGCACTGAGAGCCTGGTGAGGAGCTGCCCTTCCCGACTCCAGTCTGGGTTTATTTATGTACCGTGCTTGTGATGTCCCTCCTGATGATGCTTCCCAAACAGGAGGAGGAAACCAAGGGACTGGATGTGTGAGCTTCATCTTTCAAGTGTCTAGTGAAACTTGGTTTTTTCCAGTCTGCAGGAGAGTTTATATTCTTTTTGATGTTTGTTATAGTAATGTTTTGAATCATTAATATACTAGAAATATATCAAAGAAATCATAAATTTCAACAGGGTAAAATATGACTTATTTTTCATTTATCCTCCCTTTTTCTTTTTCTTTTTTTCCCCCATATACAGTGTCAAGAACTGACTTTATGCTGAGGATTCATTTGATACCCTTTTGTCATGGTGGCTACATTCTAAGTTTAATTTTCCTGCTGCTTTCTTTGTGGTTTCCAAACTTCATCTTGGATAGAGCTCTCTAAAGTTATGTTTTGTTCACACTCCTATTTATACTAAAGCCATTCTTCGTTTCAAACAACTGGAGAACAATTAAATCATAGTTTCAAAATAATTTAAAGATACGTTCTCTGTCAGACGTTCTTCAGAAGACGCACGCTGACAGTAGTGTACTAGCTGAGCACTACACAGTGCTGCTACACGTGGGTCATGAAACATAGCTGTGAGTCCAGAAATAAACTCTTATCTTCATGGGTCGTTGATACACATCAGCTGTGTTAAGACAGTGCAGAACAGCAGTGGATGCTTGCTGTATACTCCAGATATCCATATACAGAGTTCCATCCTCCTTAACAGCATCACCCAAGATTAACTAAAAATCAATGAGAGGAGTTAAAGGGATAAACCATTTAGAAATTATTAGATCATTTTCAAACATTTGAAACCAAATCATATGCACCAAAGGAAAAATATTAATAAATTTAATCTATCAATGATAAATTCAACAATGTGGCAGCGTACAGAATCAACTTGCATAAATCAATAGCTTTTCTGTTCATCTCAGTAACTTTTCTTTATACCAATGCCAGACACAGAGAAAAAGATCATGGACACAAATCCAGTCACAATAGTCTCAAAGAAAATAAAATATCGAATAATAAACATAACCAAGGGAGGAAGGATCTCTATGATGAAAACTTCAGACCTCTGAAGAAAGATGTAGGAAAAGACAATAGAAGACAGAAAGACATCCCATGCTCATGGACTGGTAGAATTAATATTATGAAAAGTACTATTTTGCCAAAATCTATTTACATAGCCAGTGTAATCCCAGTCAAATACCCATCTTATTTTTCACAGAAATAGAATAAAATCATCTTAAAATTCATATGGAAACACAAAAAACCCTGGGTAGCCAAAAGCATCCTGAGCAACAAAACAAAACAAAAAGCAACCAGCAAAAATAACCCATAAAATAACAGCAGTGCCGGAGGGATTATCATTTCAGATCTCTACATGTATTGCAGAGCCGTAGTAATAACAGCAGTATGGTGGTGGCACAAGAAAAGACAGGCAAACAGTAGAACAAAATCTGAGACCCAAACATGAGTACCTGTACTTCAGCCATTTTCTTTCCTTTTTTATTTTTGGTTTTTTGAGACAGGATTTCTCTGTGTAGCCTTTCTTGGCTGTCCTGGAACCACCACCCAGCCAGCCATTTAATGTTTGATAAAGATGCCAAAAACAGCGAGGCGGCGGTGGCTCACACCTTTAATCTCAGCTCTCAGGAGGCTGAGGCAGGTGGATCTCTGTGAGTTCAACCCAGCCTGGGCTACACAGAGAAACCCTGTCTCAAAAAACCAAAAGAAAGAAAGCAAACATCTTCATTGAATGGTGCTGGGACAACTGGATGTCCATACATAGAAGAATGAAATTAGACCCATATCTATCATTTCGCACAAAAACTACAAACGGATCAAAGACCTCAATGTGAAACCTGAAACACCGGTACTGCTAAAGAAAGCCTAGGCAGTACCTACAGGACAGAGGTGCAGGAAAGGACTTTTGAATAGGATTCTATTTGCCCCCAAGTTAGGGCCAGCAACTGACAGGTGGGACTTCACAAATGTAAAAAGCTTCTACATACCTAAAAAAACAAATTGGGTGAAGAAGAAGCTTACAAAATGGCAGAGAATCTTTACTAGTTATAAATCTGATAGAGGATTAGTACCCAGAATGTATAAAGAACTCAAAAAAAAAAAAAAAACCAAACAAAAACAAATGACACATTAAAAAGTGTGGGCCTAGCACTTGGACAGGGAGTTCTCAAAAGAAGAAAAACAGAATGGCTAAGAAATGTCTCAGAAATACTCATCATCCCTAGTAATTAGGGAAATGCAAATGAAAACAATTTTGAGATTTTACCTTACCCCAGTCAGAACTGCAAAGATCAATGGAACAACTGACAACAGATGCCAAAGGGGATGGGGGCGCCTGTATAGGGAAGCCTCATCCACTGCTGCAAACTGGGGCAGTGGGTATGGAGACCAGTGTGGAGAATTCTCTGAAAGCTAAAATAAATTTACCATATGACTCAGCTGTACCACTCCTTGGCATATACCCAAAAGGACTTGACATCACACTACTCATGGCCATGTTCATTTGCTGCTGTATTCACAACAGCCAGGAAGTAAAAACAACTTAAATGTCCTTCAGTTGACAAATGGATAATGAAGATGGGGTACATATACTATTCAGCTATAAAGAAAAAGATGAAATCGTGAAAATGGATGGAACTAGAAAAGATCATATTGAATGAGATAACCCAGATCCAGAAGGACAAATGTGTCCTCAAAGGCTCCTAGCTTCAAATCTTGAAGTGTGATACCTATACTGGAGTAACTGCAGAAACCAGGAAAGTGAAAACGGACCATTCTTAAAGTAGAGCTTGGGTAGGTAGTGGATCAGTAGAGAGGGGATTAGCAGGATATAAGTCATCTGATGGGGGAAATGGGAAAGATATGGTGGTGGGGCTCTAACTAGGGAGGGGGAGATTACTACAGGAGGAGAGAAGATGGTAAAATAATAGAACGGATGTCTGGAAAAAGTCATAGGAATCATACTATTAACAGTCTATCTCAAAAAGCCTATAATATACATTAAAGTTGTATATAAATATTTACATATAGTTTGAATGAAATTTCTCACCCGTTCTGACCATACTCCTTCTATGAGCCAAGACCATCTAACAAAAACTTCAACACCAGGAATCAGAAGCCTTCTTTTGAATTGTTGGTCAGGTTGTCCAAGAGACTCCTAAAATATTACAGGCTATTGCCATCGCCCTTGTTTGCCCTATGGAAGTGGAAGGTTAAGTCCCTATTGCTAAAGGCATCACTGCTTTCAGATGCTAGGCACAAAGGACCCTGTACTGGAACTCATCTGAAAGCCCCCTGCCTAAGGACCACAAGGCACCATGCAGCTTTCAGAGGAAGAAAGCAACCAACAGTCCTACCTAGCTATGATGCCTATGAAGCACAACAGTGACCAGAAGGACACAGTAACTCTAAGGATGTAATAGTGGCATGTATACCTTGGCAGTAACCCTACAGCTCTCTAATTGAATTTAAGGTCCATTCAAAAAGAGAAATCATGCCTAATAATGGAAACCTAGTCGTCTACCCAGGGCTAGTGAAGTCATGGATCTTGGAGGAGAACCTGAAACCACCACTTTACTAAACCAATGCTCATTGGTTTAGTACCAAAATCTCTAGCTACATTCCAAATAATTGTCCTTATACCCACGGATAAATGTGGTTCTCACCCCTCATCAAAGAAACTTCTCTTTGCAGCAGAGACCATTTCAGAAAACCACAGCCAATCAGAATGCAGAGTTGTAGAGCCCAGTTCCAATGAATAAATGCAGCTACAAAGCAACTCGTACACCTAGGGCTCAGAGAATGTGGCCAGAGAGGGGCAGACAGGTTTTAGTAACAGCCAGAGATCAGGAAGGTTACTGTGAGATGGTGTCTTCTAGTCATGTTTGAAGCTTTGCCCATGAAGTGTCACTAACATGGCTTCCTAAACATGAGCTGAACAGGACAACCACCATAGACCTGCTAATGAAAGAGGGAGCCCTAGGGGAGACCCTCCAAGGATTTCACCCCTCAACCTTACACAAAGGGCTGCAGGCAGCTGTAGTTACGAGAGCAGGAGAAATAGTCTTCCCTAGGGAAGAGCACACCAATTGGTTATACAATACCTGCCTTTTAGGTTAGCCCTGAAAACACACACAAGTAATATTTTACAGACCAAGCAGATATGAATGTGGCAACAATTAATGAAAAAGCCATAAATTTGAAAGACAGGGGTGTATGGGAGGGTTTGGAGGGAGGAAAGGGAAGGAATAAATGATGTAATTATATTACCTCCCAAAATAAAAGAAATAATTAAAAATATGTTGATATATTTAATAAAAATTGACTTTGTAATAATTCAAAATGCGCCTCAAAGGACATTCATTATAAGAAACCCCATATGTGATGGGAAAAATACTTTCAAATATATGAAACTTATATCTTGACTATATAAAGGACAACTCAGTAAAATGACAGGTGATGCAATTTTGAACGGATCCAAATTAAACACTTTTTTTTTTTTTTGGTTTTTCGAGACAGGGTTTCTCTGTGTAGCTTTGCTCCTTTCCTGGAACTCACTCTGTAGTCCAGGCTGGCCTCGAACTCACAGAGATCCGCCTGCCTCTGCCTCCCGAGTGCTGGGATTAAAGGCGTGCGCCACCATCGCCCGGCCTAAATTAAATACTTTTTAAAAGAGAATATACAGATAGCCATGAACACATAAAATGATGCTGAATATCATTTAGCTGTGTAATAAATTCTGATCAAAACTACATACCTCAAAAAACAAAACAAAACAAAGCTGTATACCTCTTTTTACCACTATAGGATAGTTTAAGTCTAAAGGGATGAAACTTTCATGAGAATATATAATAATAAAGCAACTTGGGAAAACAGTTTACAACTCTTCAGAATGTCAATTGTAGAGCTATCACATGACCCAGCAAGTTCCACTCATAGCTCTACAAGCAAGTTATAGGAAAACATGTCTCTACAAAGATCTACCTCTATGTAAGTGTTCCTGACAGCATTAGTCATAGTCACAAAACCATGGAAACACCTCCCATCTACATGTCTATCCACTAGTGAGTGGATATTCAAGTGCAGTATATTCATACAGTGGAATATCAAGAACCCAGTCATCAGAAGCTCCACATTATGATTCCATTTGAATTAAATGACCAGATGTGGTAATTCATAGGTCAGGTATGGTCTACAGCAATAGGAAATAGATTAATGATTGCCTAGGACTGGGGAGAAGAGAGAGAATAGGGAAGGAACAACTGCTGCTAGTGGGTATGTGGGTGTTCCTCTGGATGATAAAATGTAAAAGTTGTGAAAATGGTTGTATTACTCAGGGGATATACTATGAACCACTAAGTTGTACATTTCATTTTCTTTTATTGTGACACTGGGGATAAATCCAGGACCTCACACATGCTACACAAGTGTTCTACTACTGAGCTACATCCCAGCTCCGAAAGACACACTTCAATGCCATGAATTGTATGCTATTTGAAGTCTCACTCACTAAAGCCCAAAGCAGATGACTCTGAACACCTAACCTTTGTAGATGTAATTCCTTTTTTTTTTTTTTTTTTTTTTGGTTTTTCGAGACAGGGTTTCTCTGTGTAGCTTTGCGCCTTTACCTGGGACTCACTTGGTAGCCCAGGCTGGCCTCGAACTCACAGAGATCCCGCCTGGCTCTGCTGGGATTAAAGGCATGTGCCACCACCGCCCGACGTTGTAGATGTAATTCTAAACGGTCTTATTAAATAAGAAACACAGAGCCAAATAAAGAGTTAAAAGCCCAAGAGGTCAGAGCACTAGCGAATAGCCTTTAGCTTACCAGCCGCTGCCGTCCTTCCCCTAAGAAAAGAGACCTACTTCCTGTGTGTATTTTTATTGACTTTCTGTTCTGCCTTCTCATTGGTTCTAAACCCAACCACATGAGTTCTTTGTCACTGCCTGTCTATACAGATCTCCAGGTCTCTGTAGTTGGTACGGAGATTAAAGGCGTGTGTCTCCATGCTGGCTGTGTCCTTGAACACACTGAGATTCTGCCTGTCATGGGTCGGGATTAAGGGCATGTGCTACCACTGCCAGACTTTTGCTAAATGGCTTGATATTAGCTCTGACTCCCAGGCAACTTTATTTATTAACATACAAATAAAATCAAATTTCAGCACAAATAAAATATCACCATAAACCTTAATTTACTGTTCTTTTTCTGTTTGTTTGTTTGTTTGTTTGTTTTTCGAGACAGGGTTTCTCTGTGTAGTTCTGGCCCTCCTGGAACTCACTCTGTAGACCAGGCTGGCCTCAAACTCACAGAGATCTGCCTGGCTCTGCCTCCTGAGTGCTGAGTTTAATGGCATGCGCCACCGCCACTGTCGCGCAGCTAATTTACTATTAACTTGGAACCTGGGACTGCACTTGAGGTAGAGTTGCTTTTTCCAGGTCTGTCTCCCTTGGCCTGTAAATCTGAGCCTTCCCAGGATTTTGTGGGTTCCTAAGACGTGTTACATTCTCTTGGACAGCCTTGTCTTTGCTGTGTTTTCTTTCCATGCAGTTTGCTAATGTCAGCCACATACACAGTTGTTCAAAAGGGCCTAGAGTCTTCTTTCAGCTCTTTTTTTCACTTTTCATTAGATTATAAATGAAAGGTATTCTGTTAAGAATGAGTTTTGAGGGGCTGGAGAGATGGCTCAGTGGTTAAGAGCACTGGCTGCTCTTACAGAGGACCCAGGTTCAATTCCCAGCACCCACATGGCAGCTCACAACTGTCTAACTCCAGTTTCAGGGGACCCGACACCCATGGCAAAACACCAAGACATATAAAACAAACAAGTAAATAAATAAAAGCTTTTAATTCCATGCTAGACCCTTTCTGAACTTTCTGTTTGTTGATTGTTGGAGACAGGCTGGGTTCTTCTGCCTGGGTTGGTTTTGAACTCACTTGATAGCTGAGGCTCACCTGGAGCCCCTGCTCCTCCTCCTGCCTCTCAAGTGCTGGGATTACAGGCATGCACCCACCACCCGTCACCCACCTCCCCTGCTTATTCTAAGCTTTCTATCTCAAATTTCCTGCTCCCATTTTCCTAATCTTTAGAAAAACATTGGTCTCAGGCTTCTTTTTTTCTTTTGGTGTTGCCGAGGGGACCCATGCAGTCTCATGTTTCTCGTAGCCTTACACTGCTTTCTTTCCTGTCCCTGGCTCATCTGGACTCGTTCTGAGGCGTCAGCTTCCAGTCTCAGTGCTCACTTGCATCTCATGTCTACATCTTACCTACTTAACCTGCTCAACCCTGGGGAAGACACTATGTTGTAGGATGAAGAAGCAGCTTGGGTCGTTTCCTATGCAGATACATACATAGCTGTACTTACTGGATCAGTTGGGATTGGAGGTGAGGTTAAGGTTTAGAAATCGCTTTGTAAGGAATCCTCAAGGAGATTTTAGCGAAAAAATACATATTTTTTTTCTTTTCCTTTTATTTTATATGTTTGGGTGTTTTGCTTGCATGTGTGTGTTTGCACCATGTGGATGCAGTACTTGTGAAGGGCGTAAGAGGACATCGGATACCCTGGGACTGAGTTACCGCTGACTGTGAGCTGCTCTGTGGGTGCTGGGAATCTAACCTTGGCCCTTTGGAAGAACAGCCAGTGCTCTTGACCTCTGAGCCATCTCTCCAGCCCTTTTCTTTTTCCTCTTCTTTTTCTTTTCTATTCTTTTCTTAACAGCTGAAATAAATTTAGTACTTTAAAAAAATTTGTTGTTTGTTTGTTTGTTTGTGACTCTCTGTGTATCCCTGGCTGCCCTGGAACTCACTCTGTAGACCAGGCTGGCCTTGAACTCAGATCTGCCTTCCTCTGCCTCCTGAGTGCTGGGATTAAAGGCGTGTGCCACCACCTCCTGGCTAGTTGTTTCTATTAAAGTTAGGTATTGACATTTCAAAAAGTACCTACCTATAGGCTCACTTTTTAAGTAAGAAATTATAAGATGTGGATCAAGACTTAATAAAATGTTTTAGGAAATAAAATTGTGAAAGAAATGTAAGAGTAGGCCAAAGAAAAACATTTGGCAGTTAAAAGCCATAGAACAATGGTTCTCATTCCTTGCCCAAATATATGTCATTAATTGAAGAAAAAGTCATAGAATGATAGGTTGGAAAGTTAAAGAAAAGGCAAACTGTAGTAAAACATTGTCAGCAAGATCCAGTTTTATCCCCAAGGAAGATCTGTGTGAATGTAAATATTCCAGGAGAGTAAATGCCCTGCACTGTCAGAGTGTGTGCTCATTCCGCTTTCCTCTCCTTGCTGCGTTCCTAACTTCTTCTGTAATGAGTATATATTACATTTCTAACATGAAATGTGTGTGTGTGGGGGGTGTTTGTTTGTTTAAAAAGCATTAGCAGAAGTGTGGAAAGAGTAATTACCTTGAATATAAATTTAGTGGAATTGGTGTTGTGGGAGACCGGTAACATCAGAGGACACCTCAGATGCAGCTGTACGAGTGTCACTGCCTTCCTCCATCTTGTTGTGTTTGCCTTCTGTCTCTTTAGCATGAGGTCTACAAGCTTTTGAACGATGCCTGAATAGATTTGTTACAAGGATGCAACTAGAAAGTTTTTTGTGGACTTGGAATTGCTTTGTGTGAAAGCTGTCTTTTTATTCACATATCTGCGTATGTAGAATCAGGCCTGTATTTGGCTTCTCATGAATGAAGAGAGCAGGGTTTGTGTCTTCTTTGAGTCAATCGTAGGAGAGTTGTTTAGATAAAACAAATCCCTATAATCTTTTTTCTAAGAGAGGTGGTAAAGGGAATTGTTTCTGTTCATCTCTATGTAAAAACAATTTATTCTTTATTCCTAGATTAGAAATGATACTTGCCAAATTTGATGAAGTACAAAATTCGGGCGGTATGATTTTGAGTGTCTGCAAAGGTAAGAGTAATTAAGTTCTTCGAGCTCTTAAACATTTCTGAGATGACTTAGTCAAGTGTTAGACAATAAGTGTGTTTTCAACCCAAGTATATTTTAAAAGTGTTGATTTTGTGGCTTGTAACCTACAGGGTGTAACAGTGGACTCTCGAATCCTGGATCTGCACCTTCTCTGAAGCTCTGGGGTCGAGAAATTTCATAATGGGACTGTAGTATAAAGGGAGAATGTTTCTGGCCTTACTTTTTGTCTTCATATTTAAAGGTCGATAACCCTCTTGTGCTTTGTTCCATGTGTGAAATGTGTTCTTATAGTTGGCGTAATTAGTTTGTCTTGCTTCCTTTAGTGGAAATTGTGGGGTCAATTGGCCTTCTTCACCAATGTCCAGATTCTGAATGACAGTATTAGAGAAGAAACAGCAGGAATTTTACTACAGTAATCATCTTTGCTTAAGTAGAATGAGGCCAAATAGATGGCATTCAGGGAGGTTTGGAATTGCTGTCTGTGTCCACAGATAAGTTGGCATTTATTTGATTTTTGTGATTCCTTCCTTTTTGAAAATGTTGGTAAGTTGTGTTTTGTCTTACTGAGTAACATCTACCTAGACTGTATTCATTATCCATATTTGTGAAGAATATATTCTATTCCCAGAGATAATCATTTTTTTCCTCAAGTGGGAAAGCAGCTTCACATCAGAATGTGGGTTAGCTTGACAGAGTAAATGATGTTGGAGAAAAATCTTGTTGTATGAATTTAAAGTCATACAGTAGGAAAACTAGCTAGCTCAAATGTAATTTAGGCTTTCTTCTTTTTTCCCTTGAGGTTGGGCTTTGTTGTTTTCAGGGAGTCGGGTGGAGTGACAATTAGGTGTTACGGATCATGTGTACCTTAATCTAAACTTAGGTCCCAAGCACACAGTGACTTCATTGCTGCCATTTCCCACTCAGACAGCTGTTTCTCACATTTCTCCTCTGAATAGAAGGTGTTTAAGAACTGCATCCTAATTTGTCTAGTAGTTATCTTTGTTGGTGTCTGTAGAAACCAGAACAGCAGGAAAAGGAGGAGTTAAGTGTTTGCAACTTGGGGGTTTTCATAGTGTTCCTTGTGCTCCACACTGTTTGGTTATAACTGAGGAAGGTCTGTGGTATGTAGTATAAAGTTAAAGGAGTCACTGTTTGAATGTGGATCATTTTGGAAGCATGCTTGCTCTTTTGTTTGATGAGATTATTCCTGCTACTTTGAGAAGGGGAGGCTTTTTGTTCTTCCATTTCTTTTTCTCCTTTTTCTCTCTCTGTAAATACAATAGTTTGAGGTTAGAATCTGGCTTTTTTTTTTTTTTTTTTTTTGGAGGGTGTCCCAAAGATTGTCTTGGAGATTATGATGTAAATATTGCAAGTGTAGTTGAATATGAAAATTAAAATTGTCTATAATACACAGAATTATAGGAGATAATTGAAATTGAATGTAGGAGATAGTTGAAATTTTTTGTTTTTGGTTAATTTTTTTTGTTTTTTGAGACAGGGTTTCTCTGTGTAGCTTTGGCTGTCCTGGAACTCGCTCTGTAGACCAGGCTGTTCTCAAACTAACAAAGATTCACCTGCCTCTGCCTCCCAAGTGCAGTGCTGGGATTGAAGGTGTGTGCAACCACTGCCTGACTCAGTTAAGATGTTTTTGATGACAGCATACTTAACTCTATATCTGTGGCTCCACATTTGTGGATGCCTCACCCACAGATTCAAGAACCACATATCACATGCATGTGATGACCACCTCTATACTGAACATCGACAGATTGGGGAGCATGTTATCATTACCTCAATAGTGTAGTGCAATAACCGGTTTATATTGCATTTGTTCTGAATCCCTAGAGATGGTTTAAAGCAATGAAAGGACATGTCAGGTTATCTCAAATATATACCATTTTATATAAGAAAGACTTGAGCTTCCTTAGGTTCCTAGAACCAGTCCCCTGTTGTTACAGAGGAATGACTGTGTTGTGTTGTCATTGAAAATACCTTTATGAACTAGAAGGAAGCCCATTTGTCATGTTGGCAAATCTTAGGGCCCAAGCTACCTCTCCTGTGATTTAATCTCTCTCTCACTGATCCAGTCCAGACCAAAGACTACCAAATTCTTTGCTGATGACTCCCAAATATAGTTCTAGCTGTTGTTCATCTCTTCTTTATACTCTACTTTTGGTAGCCTGTGGTCTTGATGACATTGCTATTTGGATGCCTAATAGGCATTCATTTCAGGTTTATCATGTCCATAAACAACCCTGTTTGTGTTACGGTTTGTGCGTTCCTGTTCTCCCCCACCCATTCCACCTTCCTCTCCTCTACCTCCCTGCTCCCCCTCTTCCCTGTCTCCCCTCTTTTCCCCTCATCCCTTACAGGATCTCACATGGCCCTGCTCTTCTCTAACTCTGTGTAGCAGAGGATGGCCTTGGACTTTTGATCCTCCTGTCTCTACCTCGAAAATGCTAAAATTATAGGTGTGCGCTGCCAGGCCTGGCTCTGTTTCTCTTCTCAATCCTTAAATCTATTTCTTCCCCAGTTTAGCTATTTCAGTCAGTCGTACCACCAAGGTGAAACTTGATTTGATTCCCCATTCTAACTAACGGATCATTTCTACCTCTGACACGTGAACTTCTGTCCTGCCAGCTTGTTTTCCCTCACCACTGTCAGTACTTGAGGTCTGTAGTGTCCCCTGGACCACTGCAGGAGCCTTGCGGTTCGTGTCGGATGGATACTTAGCGTGCTAATGGCACTGCGGAAAGGACAAGTATTCCTTGCTCATGAAATTTGCGTTCTTCCTAAAGACCCTGCTGCCAAGTAGGAGATCATTGAATGAAAAAAAAAAACATTTCCACTAATATTAGCAAGGAAAATTATGGTGCATTTTATTCTAACTCAGGATACTTGAATAATGTTTATGTGTACAAAAACATATTAGTTGGTGACTCTTGGAGAAATCCACTCCCGTGCTTTTAAATGTGTTGTCTGTCTTCCCAAGCGACTCTTTGTGTGTACACACACTCCACCTGATGGAACCGGCCTGCCATCTCAGCTGCTTGTGGGGCTGAGAGAGCGAGAGCCAAGTTCAGGACTTGTCTGGGGTTGGAGCTAGAGCTCAGGGGGAGTGTTCACCTATATACAGAGCTATCAGTTCAGTCCCCAGGAGTGCTAAAACAGTTGTTAATTGAGCAATGAAAATATTTTTATAGGCCCCAATAGGAAGACCAATAGTTCATGTAAAAAGCAATTTATTGAAAGTTAATTCAGCTCTTTATTTCTGTACTTTTTTTGCCCCACGAGTTTTCAGCCCTTTGTTAGTTCTGTTTTATCACATATTCAAACTAAAAAGTAAAGTTATAGAGAACAAAACATTTTAGTGTGAAATAAATGCAGACTGTGAAGATGTGTGGAAATGGGTCATTTGCACAGTAGGATGATGACCCCTGAAGATGCTACCTCTTCTTTCTCACGTGATGTTCCTACCCAAGGGAAATTATCTTGGCTTCTTCAGATATGGTATGAGTTTTAAGTTTGTTCCATGTGGTTGTCTGTGACCAGAAACTATTATGGCAAATAATACTGTTTCATGTCTTTGCCTGAGACTGTAATAATGGAACAGTGCATCTTGCACTATAATGATTTAGAGTGTTTGTGGTGAAAAATATAAACTGTAAAACCCAGGGGATTTGTTGTAAAGGTGGTATAACCTTTTTAAGAGTCATCATATGAACGGTCATTATGTAAAGAAAATAGAATACTGAAATGATAAGTAATTCAGTGATGTTAATTCAGCCTCTCTTGATACATATTTCAGTTGAGACCTGATACATAGAATAACCAGCCAAGGAATAATTGTAAGGAAAACACTTTGGCCAGAAGAAAATAGTGACTATGAAAGCTCAGAGGTGAGGGCTGGAGAGATGACTCAGCCATTAAAGGCTAGTCTCACACCCAAAAATGAAAGCCCAGAGGTGAACAGGACTTGGTTATTTGAAGAACACAGAGAGACCAGGGCTGCCTGGAGCCCAGTCAGCGGGAAGGAGACAGGAGCGGTAGGAGTGTTGAACAGGTGAGCAGAACTATGCTCCAAGCGTCCAAAAGGTCAGGAGAACTTTTGATAGGTCCTAGAGGTGGGAGCCATGAAGAGTTTTGGTCTAGAGAAGGCCATGTACTTGGGGTGGGTGACATGGAGTAACACTGTCTTCTTGGCTTGGCTGTTCAAAGAAAGCCTGTTTCTGTTGCTTTTCTCAGGGGTCCTGGTGCATACATAGCTGTACATAATGCTTTTGTGTCTGGTTTCTTTCATAATTGCCATTGCAATACTCTTGAAGCTCTGATTAAATTCTTTGACATTAGTTTTAAAAGCACTAGTTGAGCAGAGTCAAGAACACTAAATTAAATCATCAGATTTGACCATATAATCATTTGGTTTAGGAAATGATGAGAAATACACATTTGTTTTTCCTGAGCATTTTAAGAAGCTGGACTTTAATTTTCATGTTACAAAAGCAAGTTGGTAAAGTCCCTAAGTGCAGCAGAATTAGCTCAGTTATTAGAAAGAAAATGGAATTAAAACTAAGCATATTGTGGCTAGAAGCAGCCAACACCAGCCCAAGATGAAAAGACTACAAGTTGGGGTGTCCTGTGATTGCGATGCGGCCTGGGGTCGGCATGGGGCTTTCTAGACAATCTCCTATGCTAACAGAGATGTAAACAGTACTGGTGGCTGCAGCTGTTCTGTTTTTCCCCTTTCATTGTGAAAACACTGTATAATTTGTCTGATGTGCTTGTAGGACCAAGTTACAGTTTGGCTTATAATCACGGTAATTTCCAGTTTTTCTGTTTGAGACAGTTGCCAGGAGGAGAATTATTTACCTTAGAGGCTGGCAGTAAAGTAACATAAGAGCTAGGCTTTAGGTTGTAAAATTACCTTGGTATTCAGCTTATATGAGTCAGGACCGTAACTTCAGTTGGTTCTGTGTATTTTCATAGCATGCTCTTTGATGGCGAGTGGAGAAGCTCCTTTCTTAGGTTGATTGAATAACAAATCTCTGTGCGGCCATGAGCCCCAGGGCCTTCTCAGAGCTGGATAATGTAGTGATGGCCGTGCAGCCTGGAGAGAGGGTGCTTAGCTCCCCTGCAGCTGCGCACTGGCTAGTTCTGTCTCCACCAGAAGCAAGCTTTGTTCCGTGTGGCCCTGCTGTCCGTGCACAGAGCTGCCTTTGATGGGCTGTCTTTGACGTGATTTGTTTACGGCAGCCAGAATGCTTCCTGCATAATGAGAGCAGTTAATCATGGAAACTGGGCTATTCCTGTTTGTGCACTTCTAGCGGTCTTCTGTTGTAAATATTAAAAGGTAATGACAAAAGGATGAAAACCTTTCCTAAAAGGCGCAAACCAGCTAATCCATCAGATCATGTGATTGCTACTGATTACATGGATATCTTTAGGGAAGCAGAAAATGATTGCTGAACACATGCCTTGTGTTTTGATGATTGCATTAAAAGTCCCCCCGTGGGATGACATTTATTGGCTCCCAGAGCTTTTCTTAGATTAAATTTCAGACATCCGGTACAAGGAGAAACATCACAACGTGTATCTAACAGCATATGTGCAGTTAAAGAATAATTTTGATCAAGCCCTGCTAGGCTTTGCTAAAAAAAAAACCGAGGGTTTTCAGCAAGACCCCAGACTTTTATTTTGAAGTGGAGTAGCAGCTGTTGGCTATTGCGGTGCAGAGCTGCAGCGCGGCCTGGGTCACACAGTGCTCCCGGTGCCTGTAGGCTGCAGGCCGAGCCCGTGGCGCAGGCACTGAGCTACACTTATTTTGCTGTGATATTTGACCTCTTGGTTTGAAAGCGCTCCCTGGACCATCTGAATGGCTATGGGAGATGGTGAGTATGATTTATTTCTCTTGTTGTGCTGGGTCCTACACTTGGTTTTAAGGTGGTGGTTGTTTGCTGTGTAAGAAAGACATTTCTCCCTAAAGAATGACGGACATGTACGTGTTGTGTACGGTCGGGTATCTATGCGTGTGTGTGCCTTTTTTCACTTGATGTACCACTGTGGGGTCTGGTGAACATCAGGGGAAATTTACCTTGCAACCCAAGCACGGCTTCTTCAGGCTTCGGTATTGGTTATGAAGGGATAGTGGAAGGGTCACAAAATGTGTCCAGAAGCTCTGGAGGGGGATATGGCCTTTGGAGTAATGGCAGATTTAGGCAGGGAGGTTTGATGAGCCAGCTTGACATCCTTCCTGCTGTATTTGACAGAATTTGAATTCTGTGGTAATAAAATACTTAGAGAAGCAAAATGGCTTGCCATGGATACTACATTAATTAGCATGCCTGAGATTTGTCAGTAAACATCTCTAGTAAACATCCTTGAAGAAATTTATATAGGACATAATTTGATCACAAATTATCTTTTGGTGTTTTGGTAAGGATAATTTTAAAAACACCTATTTCTAGAGTGTTTTATACTTTTCAAAGGCACTTTGATATACTTTATATACACTAACTCCTCAGGTACAAATGACTGGTGAAGTACACAGATATTTGGTGTTTCCATTTCACAGATTAGGAAACTGAGACCTGCTGAAAGGTGTGTTCCAGGTCCAGGCACAGAAAGCAAACGAGGCTGAATCTATAGCCCCAGATGTGCATCTGCTATTGTCCTTCATAACACTGACTATTTGAGCCTTCTCCTTGTTACTAAACCTTTTATTAAGATGCTTAGACATATGTTTCATAATCAGTATCAGAGATGTATACAGAGGGAGTGTAAGGGTTCTACAGTGTTTTGCCGTGTGTGTGTGTGTGTGTGTGTGTGTGTGTGTGTGTGTGTGTGTGTGTGTGTGTAGGTAGGTTCTTAAGGACCTCTGCTTGGATTTGTAGGTTTTAAGCCTTAATAGTGTCAGCCTTCCTATGACTAAATCATAACCTCTGTCTGAGAGTTGGTCCTCTTGGTACTATTAGGAATAGATTGCAAACTCACCGATTTGCTGTTAGTGATAGTCATTTAAAATACTTACGTACATTTAAATAAAAGTCTGATAGTAGATTGTTTTACATTTTGTTATGAGTGATTCTGAGAATTTATGTAACTTTTATATGACCCCATATAAATAAATTAAATACACTTTATTAATTTTTAAGGTAAAAAATATCAAATTAATTTCTCAGATACTTAAGAGCATTGCCAAGTTTCTTAGGAAGATAAAACAAAACAAAAATGCTTAATTTTTAGGCAACTAAATGTTGCATTTGCTTTGACTTATATATAGATTTTTTTTTTTTAATTCTAAGTTCTTTGACCATCCATGTTTCTTTACTTGGTTTTTATTTTCCAAATAATACATTCAGACAGTTTAGGAATGTATTGATTTTTTTTTTTTTTAATTCAAAGTAATGACCTCTTGTAAAGCTTAGAGGGTAGCCTTCCAACTAATTCTCTTCCTTAAAATAGTAACACTTTTGTTGGATTAAAATATGCCTTTTTAAAAAATCCTTAGAAGTCTGAAGAATAAAGCCATGTGTGCACCTGCAGGCTGTCAGGATGAGCAGTCGTAATGTGTCGTATTGCTACTCTGCACATGAGTTTCTCTCACCTACAGTGTGTGTGTCCACACACCATGCACCATCTCACGTGAATGTGTGCAGCAAGTGCACTGCACTATTCCTAACCTATTTGCTCATTTAAAATTTTAACTGTGGACTTATTATGTAAATATCATCTTTTTAAAATTGAAATGATCATAATGCTAAAATCCCTTAACTTGTTTATACTTTATGCATGCTTTTTCATGCCTTGTATTGTGTTTTAACAAACCTTCCTTCAAACATTTTGTGTTGATTGCTATTTATTTACTTTAAGGGAGGAGACTATTGGGGATGGAACCCAGGGCCTCGCTTACTCTGACCAGTTATTTTACCATTAAGCTGTTTCCCCTGAAAGCAGTCATTCTGAATATATTTTCAACATTTGCTATGTCTGCTCAGTAACACATGAAGTGTTTTAATACCATGCCATCATGTGTTACTCTGCCTCATTTGTTTAAACTGTTGCATAGCCTTCTATTGTATAGATATTGTATAACCATTTTGTC